>OX155950.1:34376355-34424256 GCA_944548615.1 Micropterix aruncella
AAGGGCCTCCCTCCGCGTGGGAAGTTACCTTTGAGCATGGGAGTGGAGCGACGTCAAGGATACCACGGCAGCTCAGTCGTGCTTCAGGGGTGGTTAAAATCCCGCGTTGACGTCGTCCAAATGTCGAGAGCATTCAAAGTGAATGGACGGTCAAATATCCTAATTATGTTTTTACTATAAGGTGAATTTCGATATAAACCTTGTGAAGAGGAACTAAAGGAAGAAGAAGAAGCGATAACAATTTCTCTGCGCGTACGGCGGCGAGAGAGACTAATTATTATTTATTCACCGCGCCCTCTATCGGTGTACCGACGAGGTACTGCGCCGGCGCGCGTTGCTCGCGCCCGCTTGGAGCGCTCGGCCTCGCCGACCGGCCGCGGCCCTTACCGTAAATAAATGGCTGAATTGTCTAATGAAGTTAATGGGAATGATTATTTGATAATTATATTTAACATTCTAGAAATACTATTTTGAATTAGGTACGCTTTAAACCAGCAGACGCTGCAATAATTATTAATGTACTGCGGTTCGTTTCTCCGCTAAATGATAAAATTAAAATATATATTTTTAAAGTTTCTCTTATAATATTATTCCTTTTATTTTATTCCTTGCCCTGAAACATTACTCTGTCCTGTGTTAGTCGGGTACCTACGAGAGTGCAGCTCGCTCTGACCCGGCGGTATTTTTTAGCTACCGTCTCGATCTCTTCAATTCGCTCAATAACGATTATGAACCAAAATGAAAGGTTTATTTGACAGAAAAATAGATTTTATTTAGCTATAAGAAATTAAAGCTAGGCCATAGTATATGGCGAAATCCGAGAAGTATAAATTAGCAATATTCTAAGATTAAATTCATGGAAAATTGAACGTTACGGCCTTTCAATTTTCAGGACTAATTCGGCGAAGTGGGATTTTGGACAGGTACTATGGTTCTTCAGGTTCTGGAATATAGGTGGAATACAGGTGGAACACACCGCTACCGCGGGAGTTATTGGGAGGTTGCTTCTAGATTTTTACCATCTGCTCCCGGATACGATTTTAAAATTTAAGTTATTATTTCGGAATCAATCTTTAATGATACTAGAGGAATTAATTGAGGCGAGTTTCTTCTTTCATTTCATTGAGCATATGGAGGTATTTTTTTATTTTTATTTCGATTTAATGGCTCGTTGATAACAAACTCAGCCAATTGTATCATATTTTAAATGTTGGTAGCATTCGAAATTTGAATTATTTCGTAATGTCACTTTCATTTAGGAAACGGCTTTGCGAAGTGATCAATAGTTTAATTTTTATTTTCTCGCTTAATTCGTCTCAATTGAAGGCATTTTGTGTTGCATAAGGATAAGCCCTATTTATGAGATATATGGATGAATAGTGATCGTTAGTCGACTGCAAAAGGACCTTTAAACTTACATTGCACCGTCGAAAGTCTTGCACATCCGTAAGTACATATCATTCAAACATAAGCATCTCCTAATACAAGCTGGGATTTCCTTCGCTACTTTTTAAGTAGCTTTTACTAATTTTATTTTAAATAAAAAACATCATCCTATAAACGGATTTCTTTTACAAACCTTATTAAATATAACAATATTATACTGTGTTCTACAATATTTCTTTACAATTTTTTAATTTATATAGGTTTACCCTATTTTGATAACATTATACAATCTTTATTATAACTCCTCTGCCAGAAATTAAGATTGAAGTTTCTTCTTTCATCATCCTATAAACGGATTTCTTTACAAACCTTATCAATATAACTATATATATATACATAATATATATACTATATATATATATATATATATATATATATATTATATATATATTATATATATATATATATATATATATATATATATATATATATATATATATAATATATATATATATATATATATATATATATATATATATATATATAATTATATATATATATATATAATATATATTATATAAATAAATATATATATATATATATATATATATATATATATATATATATATATATATATATATATATATATATATATATATATATATATATATATATATATATATATATATATATATATATATATATATATATATATATATATATATATATATATATATATATATATATATATATATATATATATATATATATATATATATATATATATATATATATATATATATATATATATATATATATATATATATATATATGTATATATATATATATATATATATATATATATATATATATATATATATATATATATATATATATATATATATATATATATATATATATATATATTAATATATATATATATATATATATATATATATATATATATATATATATATATATATATATATATATATATATATATATATATATATATATATATATATATATATATATATATATATATATATATATATATATATATATATATATATATATATATATATATATATATATATATATATATATATATATATAGATATATAGGTACCTATATATATATAAATTTGTACCCATAGTTACAATTTAGCATATGTCTAGGATTCGGACGTATAGGTTTCATTCATAACCCTTGAGGGTCCTCACGGTCCTTACGCTCCGTAAGGTTTGCGATAGAGTCTGGACATTTCTAACAAATAGAACTGTTAAAGCGCGATGTAAATAATATGTATGTCAAGTGAAAATTGGCTCAATTGATTTTGTATAAATTGATGCGACATATGTGTCTCTGTAAGAAATATATAAAAAAATGATTTTGAATATTAATAAAGATGTTTTTATTGACTGTTTAAGGATCAGTACGTACAAAAATCTATTTAAATTTACCGTTCCTTGGTCATTCGTGTTCGTTCGTTTTAAAAAAATAGGCATAGGTATCATTTTTTTTTAAACAAAAAAGCATCGTTTAGAAGATTCTGAATTCTCAAAACCATGGAAAAAAATAATTTATAAAATATTCTTGTTTAATAATTTATAAAGTAATCTTTCAAGTTCCGGGTCACGTATGTCTCATGGTCTTTAAGGGGTTAAGTAAAAGAGCTCAAATCGCACAAAACATTCAGAATAGTCTCATCTGCATTCCAATGGTTTTGGGGGTACTTGAGGCTGTAGGATTATGTAGGATTTGTCCAACTTGCGTGGTAGAGATATTTTATTTGGTATTTAAAATGTCTTATTATGAACGCGTCTCTCTAGTATATTTCAAATTGCAAATTTGAGTGAGATATACCACAATTAGAACTGTCAACTACAACGAGCGAACCCGTCACCTCAGGATGTTTTAACGACTATTGATATTTTTATCTCTCGTGAGGTAAACGTCGCGTTTATTACGAATTTATCGCGTTTATTACGACTTTATTACGCGTTTATTGCGTTTATCGCGACTTAGGACGAAACAATCAACTTTTTAGTTATTCCACTAGCCCGTAAGAAGCCAACTCCTTACATAGAGAAACCGGGTTTTATACAACGGGCCAACACTCGCGCCCTTACTTCCAGTTTCAGATAGATTTCTCCGACCTTCCGACTGGTTACAGGTACGAGGTCGCTTGCATGGTCCTCTCCCTTGTGCAACTGTGATTCGGTGTCTACCGATCTATCGCGGACCACGGCATCCTTTGCCTGGATATTCACCCGGTATCGGGTAGCCGAATGATCGTTTTAAGAGCGGATGCCACAAGGTAAATAACCGCCTCCGCTTTTTAGCCGTTTCCAGACACCCTCGGATATTTGTCGGAGTGCACAATCGATTGGCTAACGCCGCATGGTGAGCAAACTGTCCAGGAGTGCCTGAACTGCGTTTGGATACTCCATCTTGGAGGCTGCCGGATGGGTGTTGATCTGTGAATTCGGCCGACCCTAACACATGGGTCATAATGGCTCAACTTCACTGGGCTCATTCCGATATACCACAGGTCAATCTTACGTACTGCCTAAATTGGCGCAGCGACCATGCCAAAAATGCATATAAATATTTTTTTTCTGATTTAAATCTGGATTATCATGAAATATAATGTGGTTATATAGTGATCGACAAGGGACGACACGACATCTATATGGCTTAGAAAAGACAAATAGTACTCTTCCAGGCAATATTACACGTTACTTGGAAAACATCTGATGTGTATTTATTTCGACTGTCTCTTGTCTGATCGCGAAAAAAAGAGGAAACGGTCAGCGTCAGTCGGCATTGCGTCATTGGACGGGATTGTGTTTCTTTTTGAACCGATTTTGGAAATTAGTCGATGCGAAATTAGTCGGTAAAGAGGAATGTGTGAGATAGGAATATAAAATCAGTTATGGTCGATCTTCCAGCATCAAATTATCCTGTTAACTTATAGATATCCGAATAACTTTGAACACATTTCGTGCGGTCTCAGATAAAGCCTCTTTATTTTCGGTGGTTAGTTTTAATGCAGACAAGTGACAACAATTCATTTCACATTCCGATCTAACATATAGCCCTGTCTCATTTTCATGAACTAATATCTAAATTTAGTTCACGAAAAACGAGGTGAGTTTGTAAAGTGACTATCATGTCAAAAGTAGTCTATTTTAGTATTTTATAGTATTTTCCTGAAATGATATGGTGTTTTCTTAAATCCGGCAGTATTTTGCAAAATGAAATTGCAAAATAAAGACAGATGACATGTTGGACAGATATCACAAAGTGATATCGGTCCAACAAAGCATCTGTGTACCTATTTTCAAATCTCTAACTGCAATCTTTCGAGATTGAATTATGATTATCGCACCCTCTAGTGGACCGATTTTATCTACAAACTTTTCAACTCTTGGCATGACCGAATGATGCCTGCATCCCAAATAGGGAGGAATACACACAGACTCACAGAAACACACACACACACACACAAACACAAACAGACACACAGACTCACAGAAAAATATCAGTCTGAAAATGGTCTCAATCATGTCGGGAGGGGTTTAAATGTATAAATCCGTCTTCATCACGAAAAACAAAATTTTGCGCATTCATTTTTCTTCTGCCAGGACAGTAAAAAATAGGGAATTTCACAGTTAATATCACCTGATTTAACCTCGAAGAATAACAGCTGTGCGCATCCTACCGTTGTAAACCTACCTCTATAAGGACCCTATAATTAATTATAAATATATACATATATTAAACGTCTCTCAAATCACCATGTGATCGTTTAGGAAATGTATTATTTATTAAAGAAATTTGAAATTAAACCAAACAAGTTGGGTGACCATTTACAAATAATCGCAGGGCCATTTTTAAATGAATTGGCTAAATCGAGGATTACAAACACGTGTTTATTAAGACGCCATCTATTGCCGGAGCGAAGGTCTTGAACGGGTCTATAATGCCGGCTCTTGGTACACTCTCACCAAGAGCCTCTCGCCGAGAGTTTCGAGGGAGAGGGTCTCGGCGAGTGCACACCATGCCACACCGTTCATGATGGACCTGGAAATTGCTGCTGCTTTTTGGTCTTTGTTCTGTTAGGTATAATAAATATTTAAAAATATAATTATTTAAATTAGTAACTGGCTTGCCAAGGTGATCGCTTATGTGAATCCAAACATCGTGGACACATTGATTATCCTTGTGTCTCAAATCTTTTGGGTTTCATAATATCGGTTCACTTTAGTACAACTCCAACACCTCTAACTCGCGCTCGTTAGACCACACCTCGAAACACTAGGTAACTCGCGCAAACAAAGTTAGCAGGCAACTAAATGAACGAGTGTGTACATGCTCGCTTTCCTTGCGGGAGCAAACGAGATCCTTTGTTGGTTCGGTTCAACTGTTACCAACGTAGTGTTCCACCACCCAATCCTATGTAACTCAGGAGACCGCTGTGCTTTCTAATATCTACAGATTGCCATGTTCACGTGGTACTGTAGATTTCATATAATGATATAAGGGGAACATGATGGACCACGGCTTTTCCATCACTACATAGACTAGTAAATTCTCTGCGAGCCCCCGTGACGTCATAAACAGAGTTCATACAAAGCAATCATATGCCAGGCCCATGACATATACCAACATATTTTACTACAAATATACCACATTCGTGATATTATTATTATTACTTTAATTATAAAACGCTGTATTCGCAGACTAATTCACTTTAATGTGTGATATTTGCTTTGCTTTATAATTGCTTGCCCTGGAACGGGTATATCCCAGTTGGGCAGCACTAGCCAGTGAATGAAAGAGGAAAGTTTTTGCCATTCGTTTTAATATTATACTTATTGTAAATGGTTAATTTGATAATTCCAATAAAAATAAATAATAAATAAATAAATATAATGGTAAAGTATATTAAAGCCACAAAAACATATTTTCACTATAAAGGGGCAATAATAATGCGATCAGCATTTGACACTGACCAGGTATTTGTTTTAATATTTTTAGCATTATTTTATATTCAGGTACCTGGTTCATATAACTTCTGTTAAAAATAATATATTTGCCTTAGCTACAAATGTTATATTTGATTTAGATATCACTGAGTATTGCGTAATAGACATTGTTAGTGATAATAATACGACAAATAGTATAATAATGTATGTATTTTCCAATCCATCACAAAACATCCATGGAATATTTACATACCGTAGATTCTAAAAGATTATATATTTATCGCATTCCTACTTTTTATTGAAATATTTAAAGATAACCTGGCATTGCATCGTGATACTTGTTAAAATACTGAAATTATAAAAGTATTGTAAAATATCTATTTATTTTACTTTCTAATGAAAGATGATGAAATGTATTCTCTGAGTTTCATTTCGGATAAATATGTAGGTGTAATTAAATATGAAATATATAAATAAAAGTTAGTAAATAATTATCTTGAGCTGTAAAGAGTTCCTAACTTAATTAGTAACTCTAGAATGTAATAAATTTAAAATGTAAATAGTAAATAAAAAAAAAACATTTTTATTAATTATGTGGATATACAAGCGTTCAATCTATCTATATTGGATGAGCAAATCGTATATTCTATTTTTTTAATGTAAAATAATAATAGAAAAATAGTGAAAATATATAAATATCGTAGCATTATCCGTATTTTCTCATTTAGTCCTCTACGACATTTTTCTGCTCATATCTCACCTACGCATAAAATTATACTTACTAATTTAGTACTTTTCTAATACTTGCCAAATGCACCCGCCGTTCAAACCGTTGCCGTTTATCGGAATATTTCTCCAATTAAAACGGCTAATTAATTTATGTACCATAATTATCGACGACTAAAAGGTCAAAGGTGAAAGGTGAGAACCGGAAAGATCGTGCTCATGCTGTGGGTGTCAAGGGATACCCAGAGCATGAGCACTATCACTTGACTTCATGTCGAGATTATGTCTCGCACGAGAATTAATGTATATTCAAGAGTAGACAGCAAGCGTGAGTACTTCGTTCTCAAACATACCACACAAACGTGCCACCACATTTTTTTACGGAATTATACAGATAAACGAACTTAGAACCAGCGACCATAATCGGAGCTTATATAAAACATTTTTTTTAACATTCCCAGCCCACCAGCCGACGGGAAGGGAAAGTATTGTGAACGCGCTTCTGTGTATCTGACTTTGTGTGTGTATTCCTCCACGATAGCGCCTAAAGGCCTAATCCGATTGAGCTGAAATTTGGCCTGCAGGCATCATTTGGTGATGGCAAGAGTTGAAAATATTTGGAAATCGGTCCACCAGGGAGCGCCCTAGTCATATAGATACATGAAATTCAGTATATAGATGCCTTGTTGCACCCAAGTTACGCTATGAAAATTTGGTTGAAATATCTCGTATACAAGCGACACAAGTAACATTGAAATTCTGACAAATTTAATAAAATACTAAATAATTTTTGGAAAAATACCTTTTCAATGACTTTTAATGCCATTTTGGTTGCAATATCTTATAAAGAAGCTACACTAATGATATATAAATAACGCCATACATTTTAATCAAATATTAACGATTTGAGCAGCGAGCTTCGATTCTCCGCTAAGAGCCAAAAGAGCGAACAGCCAACCTTAACCAGGTTCGTCCGCCGACGTGAGAGGGCGCTCGTCGACTTTTTTATGAAATTATTATTCAGATTTAATCAGTCTTTGGCTACTTACCGGGAAAGTCTTGCGATGACAGAGCCGATTTTTTTAAATCATTTTGGTGCAGTGTTTATGAAGTAGTTAAAATTTTAAATTTCAATTATTTCACCGCGGGACCCGAATGGTGCGATGCATATGTATAATGTTAGTGACAAGGGGATGCCGTATATCACCTCATGAAAGTGCACACATTCTGTGTATTGCACTCCATGGGTATTTCCCGACGCGCAATCTGTGCTCACTTGGGGCATCAAGGGTGTCCAGCCCGCTGTTGGGACATGCATTTTTATTAATACCTATACCTTTGTGGTATTTGGCTTCTTATAGTCGATAGACGCCGATCGGTTGGTTCGGCGACGGAGGCTGACGGGTGACGAAGCCAACAGTGCTGACGGTAGACATAAAATTCCACCGATTCGACGTTGGGTCGAACAAGGGGATGCGGAGGCACTTGGCTTGTATAGTATAGGTCACGTAGTGGTGTCTCTTTTCACGTCTGACCAATTCACTTTCAAATTTTCATGAATAAAGACACGATCGATAAGTAGCCAGGTCACAAACGGACGGACAGCCATCGTGACATAGCGTCACATAGCGACGACATAGCGCAGCCGATGGTCCTCGATTTCCTGTCCAATTTCTATTTCCGTGTCGAGTGTCTCGTTAGCAAACTTCATGACTTTTGCAATGTGAAATGTTTTAATTGCCGCGAGTTGCTTCGTTACCTCAACCAAATTAGTTGTCGGAAGGAAAACTCGCCTCGTTGCCGTAATCATAATTTGCGGTAATTATTTCAAAAGTGTTCGCGACTCGGTGCTCATTTTCAAAAGGGAATTTGTGGCATGGGATACCCGACTGACGCATGTTTGCAAAGGGAGAAGTTTGAATACCCGATTTCGCAGCGTAGGGTATCATTCAAAATGCATTGAAAAACCTACGCAGGGACAAGATAAACATTAATTTGTATTTTTGAGTAATAACAGAAATTCATAGAAAGTTTTAGCCACAAATGCATTATCGTGGTGCAATATACAGCAATTGTTTTCCACATATCGAGTGTTTTTTTCCACAGTCAAAAAATATTGTTTGTTGACTGTTTGCCCTCTGCAGCTCAGGAAGCATTTTCGAGTGGACAACACCCAAATGATCATAGAAAATTATGAGCGTGCTTTTGATTTTCGATCGACTATGACATGGTTTTTCGGCTATCGAATCGCTATCCCGAGACTTGTTTCTGGTTTGCATGTAAATCTAAAAAAAAAATGTTTGTTCATATGCTAAAATGCAACTTAAGAATGTAGAGCTTGAATTGGCACGTTCAAACATGTTTGCGGTGACCTTTCTGATAAAAAACGGAGAGCACGCCTGAGATCGACTAATTTAACCAACAGCTATAAATAAACTTGTAGAAAGGCTGCGCTAAAACTCTATGGAGTTATATAATTATATTTCAACATATTTTTTTCATTAATAACTCTAAGTAGGTCGTACAAAATCAATGGTTACTAAATTACATGCCATACAGTTTGCCTATGGGTTGGGCAATATTTTCTGAAATTAAATATAATTTTATTTAATTCGTAGTGTACGTATACATAATTATGTACACAGATATACATATAAGAACATTGTCACTAAATATAATACAAAAATTAATACCAAAAAATTTAAAATATATCAGGAAATCATAGCCAATAAATGAAATTTACAATGTCATCACAGTAGGGCGGTATCGACTACAACGGGCGAACCCGTCACCCCAGGCTGGTATAACGATATGTAATCATACTTTTAGCCTTGGGATGAGCGTAGAAGACTTAGACACAAGACAATCTACTGTCCAGCTCGCCAGCAGCACGTTAGGGACCGAAGCCTTACGGCGAGGCTCCGGGAAAGGTACCCAGCGGGCAGCCTCGCCCCCTAACTAAGAGTTTGTTAGGATATCCCCGTCTGGAATTAACCTTCAGGATACCTCCGTCCTCCCGACTGGTTACGGGTCCGAAGTCGTTTACGCGACCTCTACCTGTTGTATTACAGCGATACTTCAATTAGAATTTATTGCGGACCTGGGCGTTCTTTGCCCGTAGTGCCACACGGGATCGAGTAGCCCAAGGTCATTTCATAAGTGGCATGACAAAGGTCAATATCCACCCCCGCTGCTGTGCAGGAGACAGTGTATTTCTATAGTCTCCAGACTCCTTCAGCAATTAGTCAGAATGCACAACAGATTGGCTTCGCCGAACGGTGCGCAAACCTTCCAGTGGCGCCAGAATGCAATCCCGCTGGGATAAACCGGTCCACCAGCTTTGAGGCCTGAGGCGAGATTCTTACCCGGGGTAGCCTTCCACATAAGGAAGCTCCTGAATATGAGCTAAATCGAGAATTGAGCCGATCCTAGAACAAAGTGGATCTTGTAGTCCAAGCTGCTCGAAACCGTACACCATAACTACAATGACATCACAGTTTAAGAAGAAGAAGAAAAAACAACTATTAATGTCTAAAATTGAGAAGATTATTAATAATTAATTTATTAAATAAAAACTTAGGTTAAACAAAAGAACTAAATTGTTAGTAAAACGAAAACAAATCCGACAAAAGTAAAAGCTTAATCATAATAATAAAAATAATCACTACTAATATCGAGAGAATATTATAGTAAATTGACGTTACTAGATATAATGTAAAATGTCAATTTGAATTTGAATTGAAATGCCATCGAGGAATTGTCAAAATATATACGGTTTGTTCGAAAATAAAGCTAGACTGAAATGAGGATGGGTTTAAAATTTCCGAGAAGTACAATAAGAATAAGGAACAATATGTATTTGTCAATAATAGTTTTGTCAATAAGTCGTTTACCTTGTAATAGCATTTTTTGAGACGGTGCTTTGATGCATACTTGAATTCTGGTTGTTGCAAGGATTTGATATGGTTATAATAAATTGATCTTGTTATATTGTTATATTTTGTTATATTGTGCTGTGGATTTGATAATTTAAAAGTATCGCTACCACTAACAGAAATGATTTTTTTGTATTGCTTGTTTGTGGCGTTTTTAAATAAACCATTCTCATATTTATTTTAGAGTAACTTTGTGATTAGGAGGGGATCGAATCTGGACATAGTAAAAACTAGTTAAATTCTATTCAGAAAATTATGCATAACTTTAAACCATACGATTTACTGCATTGAAGGATACGATTTACTTCCATCCGTTAAGTGCGTATAATTTATTAATTTACTAAGGTTGAAGTTGCATATTTAATTTCATAATATATTATATTAGTATACTAAATATTATATAACTCACAAAATATTTCATAATAATGACTTTCTGATATTTTTATTTTAACTTTATTATTTTTTTACTATTTCTATTTTGTTTTCTTTCTTATAACTTTATTTTAGTTTTAGGTCTATTATATTAGTCTCACTGTATTTCACAATTTAGTTTTATGACCAATTATCTACAACTTTTAAATAATTTACTATCTATTACAGCCCAGTTGGGTGACAGTATCAAATAACCATGAAGTTAAGTTCTCGCTATTCCTATCCGATAAATCAATAATGTATAGAAAATAATTCCGATTAAATAAATAATTATGTTGTTCGTTATGGCAATGTTATAATACACTCGAGATCAATAAATCCGGGTCAAAAACATACCCAAATATCTCGGAAACTAATAATGCTGGATTATTCAAGTAAAATTATTATATAGACATATTATAGTATTATATCTATATACTGCTCAAATAAAATTTATAACAGCAACAATAAGGTGCTGTAAAGTTAAAATTCAAATAAATAATCTTTATAAAGTCAAAATATGATTCCACTGCGTTTCTGCTTTTGTATCTGCTTTGTAGCAAAAACAACCAAAGCGTTCCTGGTATTCAATAATAATTATAATAAATGTAGTAATTACTCAAAAATCTTGCTTTCTTAGATCAGATATCTTAATGTATACGTTGGTGACCTGCGTTCATTGTTCCTGGGTGTAATTAGTGAATTACGTCACTGAAATATTACTAAATAAATGACTTGACTAATGATAATACTGCAAAGCATATTTATTTTAACGAATTCTTTTGTTACGAGTAGAAAATAGTTGCTTTTGACAATGAAACAAAGCTCTCTATTTTTAATTTAATTGAAGCAATTTACAATAAAATATTACAAGTTACAATTAAGAAACATCAAATAAAATATCTTATAACTAAAACAAAGAAAGAAATTAGACTCAATTATTAAATGATGTCCTCTGGCCAATGTCGCCCAACTAAGCAAAGCTTGTGATTGTGCGAATATTTTATAAACATGGGGTAGTTGAATAAGTAAAAGAAAAGAAATACATGTAAATACGTAAAACACTAAATAAAAAAAATATGTATAATGAAAAAAAATGTTTGGAAAAATCTAAATGGCTACGAGCCATTTTCATTTAATACACTGTTAAAAGTGAAATAAAAAATAAGAGTACAGACACGAAAAATTCAAAATCACAAATAAAAAACCTTAATAATTTGTAAAAACAGTCAAATATAAGATAAAAACGTCAAATAGTCATAGTTATAAAAATATTCATTATGATTAGTAAAATAATTTTTGCAGCAGCTCACGAAGCCAGAAAAATTAGTTTCAGCAGCAAACAACAACAATCATGGTTCTTACATCAAAGTTGAAAATAAATGTCAATATTACAAGTCAGTTCGAAGACATTGTTTAAAGACCAGCCGCTGCCAGTCTACGTACTATTGAAGTATAGCAACATCCCTTGAATGGCGAATGACATTGTCATTCCTGGCTTGAATAGAGACTGTTGGATGCTTGCGTGCATTGGTCAACTGTGACATGCCTCGTGCGACGAGGAGTGAGTTAGTGTCGTGTACCTATCAGCAAACGGGCTTTGTGCATGGCGTGTAATCTACTAGGGAGGGACATATGGCGCTTGTAACGCCGATAAGCGGGCAGCGTCCGCGCTCGAGGCGGTCAACCCTGAAATTACCTTTCATTTAACGGGGGCCAACCATGTCGTTAGGGGCGAATCTCATGTGGATTGATTGCGTTTTAAATAAAGCCACATTCCGTGCAACGATTCAATTTGCCGTGTATAATGCGATGTGTAGCAGTCGCATTACAACCGTAGTTGATTACATAGATAAACAAAATCCGTTATTAAATTTAAGCGCAAAATTTAATGGAAATATGATAGACTACAAAAAACTCTGGTATATTAGGTATAAAAATAGGATAAATTTATATTTGATACTATGATTGTTCGAGTTGACCTGCAAGAAGAATGGACTTAAAAGATTTCTTATACTCTGCAGTTTGTCGCCGCTGTCATGATATTTACGAGTCAAATCAAATCAAATCACAATTATTTTCTACAAAACTTTTACATAGTTCTTTAGAAACAGTACGTTATATAGCCGCTTACTGATTTAAATAACCTGTGCGAAACTGAATGTTTGTTGAGTCTCACCATATAATTAACAATTAAATAAATATACTTTTTTAAAAAGCTCCGACTGCCGTTACAGAAAGTAAACTACTGTATTTATATTTAATATTATTGGGGTTTTTTTATAAAATATTTGTGGTTTATGTATTTATCCATATATGTATATATGCAACGACGAAAACTGCGAAAAGGAGGTCTCACGCAGAGGCCTGATGGCAAGATCAGCCATGAGCAAGCTAGAAAGGATGTGGAAGAATCGGGGTATAAGTAAGGGGACCTAAGTCAGGCTGGTTCGAGCTCTGGTTTTCTTGATCTTTATCAAGCATCGGAGACATGGACCCTGAAGGCTCGGATACGCACCAAAATCGATGCACTGGAGATGTGGTGTTGGCGTAAAATGCTAGGAATCCCATGGACAGCACGCCGCTCCAACAAATCTGTCCTGGAAGAACTCGGCATCCAAGTGAGGCTCTCCACCGTATGCATGAGAAGGGTCCTGCAGTTCTTCGGTCATATTGCCAGGAGACACCCAGAGAATCTGGAGAAAATGCTTTCCGGGGGTCAAGTGGAGGGAAGAAGAAGCAGAGGCAGATCACCAGCCAGATGGAATGACCTCATCAAAGAAGACAGAAAGGGTCAATACAATCTGCGACCCGTCATGCAGAAGACAGGTCGAAGTGGATGAGCCTCGTAGGCAAACTGTTGTCTAGTGGCCACGATCCTCAGTAATGAGGGACCGACGGAGAAGAAGTATATAAGCATGTATTATTATTATTATTATTATTATTATTGTTATTATTATTTATTCCGTAGCCGGTGATTGGGGAGGGGGTCGCCCTCGCAGCCAATACGCTGCTGTCGGTGCCGCTGGATCTCGTACTCCATTCACGATTCGCTTCCATTCTTGACGATTTTTTGCCACGTCTCGAGCATCCCTAGCCGACAATCGTTGATTTTTAAGGTCGTCTTTGATGTTATTTAGCCAGGTTTTCTTCGGTGCCGATCGCTGAATTCTCCATTCTGTCGGACGGTCTCGCCAAAGAAGTTTACGTGGCAAGCGATTGTCGTTCATTCGGCAAACATGGCCGAACCATCGTAGTCGACGTTTTTGTACTTCTTCTTCGATCGTTGTTACTAGATCGCATCTTTCTCTAATGGTCTCGTTTCGAATTCGGCCGCGGAGTGAGACACCAACAATCTGCCTCAAGCATCGCATTTGGAAGACTTCGAACTTTTTGAGGTCCGGTTGTAGTAACGTCCACGTTTCCGATCCATAAAGAAGAATGGGAAGAACCAACGTTCGGTATACTTTGGTTTTGATGGTAATATTCATTCGCTTCCATATGCACCACTTGAGCGAGGCGAATGTTGCTGTTGCCTGACCGATCCGGCTATGGACTTCGGCCGTCGATGCCACTTTCTTTTCCGTAACCAACGATCCTAAATACTTGAATTATGGGACCTGTTCGATTTGGGTTCCATCGAGGTAAACGCTGGCCTTCGAACCGTCCGTAGTGAGCACTTTGGTCTTATCCGCATTGATTTTCAATCCATATGATTGAGCAATTCCGGATATGTCGTATAAAATGTCCGTTGCTTCGGCATCAGTGTCGGCGAAAACGGCGCTATCATCAGCGAACATCAAATCGGTTATGAAGTTTCATTCGTCGTATCTAACTCCGCGTCGACCGTCGAATGCTCTCCGCATAATCGCGTCGATCACCACGTTAAAAAGTAGCGGCGATGCGACGTCTCCTTGTCGAACACCTTATATATAACGTTATACGTTAAATATAAGCATGTATATTTCCAGAATGTACTCAATAAGACCTTTCAATTGACACTAAACAAAATAAATGTATGTTAATTTATTGACATTTCGAATTGGACATTCAGATAACTACTTACTAGATATTTGGATAATTAAGGTATCCTATGGCACTGGAGATAAAATAAAGATTCTAAATCGGTCTAAGTGTTTAGAAGTTATGGTGGAATAAACAAAAGTAAAACATCCATAGATGAACCCTGACCATATAATACCCTTTTATTGTTGGGCAGCCGTGTAATTATAGTCGTATTTGATATTTAAAAAAACAGTTTGTGTTATCATGAAATTGAGTTGTCATGAAATATAAAATCATATTGTCCTACAAATACAAAATCAATGGATTATCGGAGGCAATTTAAAATAATCATAATAATACATTAGTCAATATAATGGTAACAATTATAATTTAAATATATAAAATCGACATGGATATTTTCAGTCATCTAATTAGAATTCGATGATATTATAAAAATCTCTCACAATAAGGTAGCCTTTTAATTTCGATTTATACTAGGCTATTTTTCCTTTTCTACATATATTTTAAATATTTTTGGAAAGTTTATTACTGCTCCAGTAACACGCCACAGGTTACAGTAGCATGAGACTGTTCCAGGTTAGAGGCATGGCAAGTGAAAAGCTCTCTTTATAGATCCACTTGCGACGATTAATGACACTTAAATGAGTACATGCTTGCGTAGCATTTGATGTGGAAAAATACAGAATTTCTAGTAGAGATATCCGGATCCGGAACTTTAAATCGTATTAGTATCATCAAACATAATCCGTTATACGCTGTACGAGTAAGTTCTTTCGAAATTTCAGGTAAATATTAAAAATAATAGGCAATTGCTTTTGTAAAATTACCATAGTTTTTTTCGCAAAAGTTACTATAATGTTGTTAATTGACTTATAAATAAATAAATAAACATTTCCTGAAACTGCCGTAAAAAACATCATAAAATATCTTAGATTTTTTTCCTGACTGTGAGTGCCTATCCTACCTATTTCATCCCGCGTGAGTCTGGTGGCAAAAACGTACACCGTCGGTCTAGCCGTGTGTTTTATATAGCTGGCAGAATGCTACATATTTGTATGATACGGGGATTTCTTTCAATTATAATTTTATTCTTATATTTTTTCAAATATAACTTTTGCTATTGTAAATTTATGTAGAAAAAGAAAAGGGTAGATTTTGTATTGATTTTTTTACAAACCACTCAAAATGACGATATTGAAGTATTTTTTTAATTAAACAATAAATTAAAAATTAAAATCCCCTTAATTTTGATAGTTACACTCGAGATATGTAAATAATAACACATTTTCGGGCTTAGCCAAACATTCCTGTTATGTTATTTACCATATTAACTAGAAGTATAGAATGTCCCGAAAAAGAAGGTAGTACTTTGTAACACGGGATCGCCATAAGTCTGGCGAATTTCTAGCTGACCTGTGCGCTCGGGGTCACCCTATGGGTTAATGAAGAAATCGACAAGATAAAAAAACCCCTACTATTCACCGAACAAATCTACAGCTGGTGTGCTGTTGCCAATAGCGGATTTTATAATATTCTGTATGCCTCTTTTGCCGAGATTGCCTGGTCAGTCTATACTACTATATCCATAATGTTTATCTTTCTAGCCGAAATAAATGTTGTTTGTTTGTTCGTATCTTTCTACTCTACTATAAGAAATTTCACAATTGGCGGGTTTATTATCGTACGACAATCTCTTATATCCAACCATAATATAAACCGTTTATACGTATATGTGCGTGTATCATGTGTGTAAAAATATGTCTAGTTATTGCATTCGATCGACAGAAATGAAAATGAAATTCCGTAAACTTTATCCCAACGGAAAATGGTGACCCCGCCGAGAATCGATCCCGGAAACTTACAATGTAAGTCCAGGCGACCTAACCACTATGCCACCGGGCCCAGTAACATCTTCTGAGAGTATATGGAATAAATCGCCCAATTTTAACATTCTTTTTCGGCCAACCAGACAGACAAGGCTATTTGCGTTCAGGCGCAGCGCAAATGGGAAAAAGGGTTAGCCTGCTTCGTTGAATATATTCAGGAGAGTCAGGAGGAACGATCAATTGGACCGCGCCGCTCTCCTCATACGGATAAATGGGTCCACCGCTGAGAAATTTACGGTTTCATCGCCGGCCAATCGATAAATTTCAGCCTCCAATATTTTTCTGTTAAGTAATGGCGGCCACGTCGTCGTGCACCCAATCCGCAGGATTAGGCCAGAAATATATGCGGCGTAGCGTAGTGGCTGTAAAAGTATACCTACCAAACAAAAGTACGACTAAATGTTAAGTTTTTATATACAATTATCTATATAATAAAAATGAGTCGGGTTTTATGTATGTTACCTAATAACTCACGATCGGCTAACCCGATTTGGATAATTCTTTTTTTGTTTTGTTCATAATCACTTCGGTCTTACTATAGGCAATAAAAAATCCGGAAAATCTCTCGGAAAAGTGAGAAAAATGTGAAAAACCGAAAATTATTTTAGTACTAAGCTTGATCATAGATGGCGTTGCTTGACAAGAATAAAAATTCGAAAATCAAGATGGCGGTACAGTTAACATTTGACAGTTGTTGAATTTTACGATTTCTGGATAGCGTTTTCGTGATTCTGAAGGTAAATCAACTGAATTAAATGAATTTGTGTAACTCGTGAAGAGAGGTTCGAGCAACTGAAAGCGATGAGGGTCGCCAAAAATTGAATAAAGCGGCACGGATCCGTAATGTTGCAGTGCGAAGACGATTGAATTTGAGACAAAACACATACAGAGAGGCAATCTATTATGACCTGATGAAACAATACAGCGATTATAAATGCATGCAAATTGGAGAAATGGACCATTTGTGCCAATATTGCAATGCATTGAAGTACCGCCACAAACCACTCGCTTTGTGTTGCGCAGGGGGTAAAATGAGATTGACACCATTGGTTCCATTAGGATCGTTCGTGTCTGGAAATGCACCAGATTCTAAGCATTTTATGTCTAACATTCTCTGTCAAACAAAATCGTACTTTTTACACACTTTTCTCCTCCATTTAGGACACAAATGGCAATTGATGAAACTGCTCTTTTGGTGAGACAAAAAATAAACAATCAGACTGCTTTCAATGAAGAATTTAAACAAACAATGCAAATTTCAAACAACTGTCGATGAAAATTACCTATGTTAACGCCATCTGCTGCTAAGCGAACAAATTCGTGGCGAGACGAAGTTCGCCGGGTTCCGCTAGTATTATAATATAACAATTATATTATAATATATGATTATATTTTAATATAACATTAGTTTTTCTTGTCATTGTTGTTAGTGTTTTTATTACAGTAAAGCTAATTTTCTTTCTTTATTTCTTGTTCTATCCTCTTTAGCCTTTTACTGCAGCTAAAATTCACCCCATCGTAATGAAAGACATCAAACCTACAAATATTGTCACCATATATCCTACAATATATTACAGAAATGTTAAGATCTGGCAGCTCCTAATTTAACTAATTTATTTCATGAATAGGTCTGCCAAGGACTTTATCCAGAATAAGTAAACATTATTAATATTTATCTCATAATCAAGGGAAACGGTGAAAAAATTAATATTCACAATAATTATCGTCCGATTACGTTAGCACTTTTAAAAAGGTTTCAAAAACGGAATCTGCTAACAGATCAATATTTCGTCTAAAATTATTTGTTTGCAAGCGAACAATTCGTTTATTGTGCTGGTCAGTCTATGGTATGCTGCCGGCGGCACGGGCTCTCGTGTGCCCGCTGCTAAACAGACTGGACTGCAGAAGGCCCATCACGATGCTCATCCTCGTTCTCCTACTAGCATTCAATTGAATCGACCACTGCCTTCTTTTTCTAAAACACTATGGCATAAATGAATGTGCCTCGATTTATTGAGATCCTTCTCGGCGAACCGAACTCATTCGACTGTCCTCGGAAGCGGTCCCTCCAAATCAGATCCCGACGTTGCATCAGTTGGTGTTCCATAAAGCCCTGCCCTGGGAAACGTTTTTTTATTTGTTTTTGTAGACGACCTGCCTATTTTTCTAGTGGTAGGTCAGCTATTTATGTTCACCGACGACACCAGTATCGTTGTTGATGCATCTTCCTTATCGGAACTGGAAATCTTTATTTTCGGCGCTGCCGACGATCTATTTGCGTGATTTTATACAAATGGACTCCTTGACAACATCAACAAGATGCATAATATGCAATTTCGTCTCCGAACCTTTGTTACCTTTGATTTAAATGTAATGTATGATAGTTAACAAATTTCGTCAGTGACTAGCATTACATTCCTAGGATTTACTCTGGATTTCGGACTGCGCTGGGGTAATGTATCCATGTTAAACATATTTTACCATTATTTTAAGGTTAACTGTATGATATTGATTCTACGCAATAAGTTTGCCATTTTGTTTAATCAACTGAAGCGTTTTATTAATATTATTATTATTACTACCTTATTCACAAGCTATGTTATAAGCTTAGTCGCACATGTTTTGCTTTATGGTGCCTCGCGCCGACTTTCTCTTTCGAAACTTTATGGAAACGTTGTTTTGAGGTCCACTCTCGTACGAGATAGAGATATGGATATATATATATATATATATTAAATGTCCAGAAGGCTTTTATACTACAAAAGTCAACGCTTCGCTGTATGGCAAGCTTTCCTCGACATACAAAATGTAGCCGGATTTGTCCATAAAAGCCGATATAGCTCGCATACCAACTACAGCATACACCCATACCTATCAAGACAATGCAAAGTTGTGCGTCCGGTCAGCCACGCGCTATCGCGTTTAGAACAATAAGTTTACGTGACTGGTTCGACCATTTTGAATAAAATAGACTCAGGTATTAGAGAAGCGGTATCATTAGTTATATTCAATTCAAATTTAGTAAATTCAATTCAAAGTTGCTTAGGAAAATTTAAAAAATAATAACGATCGAAGGGTCGATCAGGGATTGCCTATGATCGGAGTTGTCAATCATATATGAATGGTTGTTCTTTGCATAACTTTTTTCGGTATTTCCTCACAGTTTCTATGTCTCTCTTGTTTTAATAAATAATCAATTTTTTATGTATTTGAGTGCATATCATATGTGTATAAAATATATTTTTTTGTATAATATAACTTCATTTCTTATATAATGTATAACTTATTCTCTAGAAAATAGGTGGAAGAATTACATAAGTTACTACACCGTCACTCGGCCATGGCTTAGTACCCAAACAGCGCGCCTAACTCGAAGACCTTCGTCATTGACAGCGCAACACTGTAATCATTAAAATTAACGTATCCAACATAACTTCGTTGATAATCTCCGCGTCGGGCTTACTTTAAGGCCATTGCATTAATTAAGCACGGCTTGAATATCTCGCTAAGCCCATCGGACAATCCTGCAGGACGGTCGGGCGGCTACTTTATTACGTTTCTGAAGCCGCCGTCGGCGTTGTCGCCGCCTAACTAGGCGCTAAATAATTGATACGTCAACGTCTTGTGCCGAGGTGAGGATTCCGCCCAGACGGGGGCTTAAAGGCCTGAATGGAATTGCAGATAATTTCCATTCCGAGGGACGCGACCGCCCCGCTAAGGCGCTGAAATGTCGCGCTGTATTTAATTATTTAACTCCATCGGTGGCGGCGAATGGAATCATTGACGAGTATTAGAGACGAGTTTCAGATTCGGAGTAATTTCCTTTCTGTCTTTCAATTTGGATGATGGAGTTAGTGGCAATGGCGGCAGCGCGGGAAACAGCAGAGACCAATTATAGCAAAGTTAATAGGTAAACTCAAATAATAAATACTAAATGGAATGTGTTGTGTCGAACATTACGGGGGTTAATAGACCCTGTAGCAGTTCGGCGACTAAGACCCATGTGTATAAGGGTCGGCTAAACTCACGGGTCAACACCCATCCGGCAGCCTCTGGACGGAATTGCGAGCGAGGGTGGAACACTGGCTTCCAGGCCAGTTTTTCCTATGAGTCGCCTTTCGGGCGCTCCTGGACGGTTTTTGCACCGTGCGGCATCAGCCAATCGATTGTGCATTCCAAATGATAACCGGGGGAGTCTGGAAACAGTATTGTTTCCTATTGAGCGGGGATAGTTGTTAACCTTACGGTAATTGCTCTTGAAACGACCAATCGCCTACTCTATACCGGGTGAACAGCCGGGAAAAGGATGCCGTGGTCTGCGATAGATTCGGAAGGCACGGTATCACCGCTCCGTAAGGGAGAGGACCGCGGAAGCGACCTGGAACCTGTAGCCAGTCGGAAGACTGCAGTAGTCTGGTTGAAAATGGAGTAAGGGCGCGAGTGTCGACCCGCTGCTTGTTTAACCTGGTTATCTTGTGGTAAAGCGCACCTCCCCACCCTATGATCCCATAGGTTAAGATGGATTGGCACAGGGCATGGTATACTATCTTTTAAGTGTCCTTTGGTCCAGGATTCTTCTAAGGTCTTTGAAAACATACGTAAGTTTTCTAGTTAACATTATTATGCATTGCTTTACAAGTATGACATCAATTATTTACTAGATGTAGTACTGAAATAAGTAAATAAATTAATCTTAAGTATTTTATATAATAACCACTATCCCCGCACTCGTTTTATTTTCATGAGACCCCATCTGTTATTTATTTATATCGCACATGTCATAAGAAGATGTAATTCGAAACGCAGCCTAGCGTCTTTCAACAATTTGCGGTCTAGGAATCAACAGCATGATCACAGTATAACGGAGTCGTGGCTAGCAAGCCTCAGGGTACAATTATTGGACCGAAGACGCGACGTGTTCATCGCATATATGCCGTACAACTACGAGCATCTCGATAATACACCGCCCGTTTTATATCACTAACTTTTAGCCAGCGGCACACATCCTGAAATATACAAGGGTGAAACTTTATTTTACTGTATTTCAGGAAAACGTGGCGTTGATTGATGCTCGTTTCAGTGAGAGCTTAATTAAACTTGTACAACTTTTCGAAATTGCCGGATTGAGTATTCATACCTCCGCATTTCAAGAACCGCGTATTTTAAGTGAGAGAATTTAAGAGTTGAATCGCCACACTTTAGTACTTTAAAATATTTGTGTGTATAGTTCCCAAACATGTGGGCTCGCTATATGGATATTTTTTTAAAACTTTTTTATTTACGACGGAACGAAACGAAGAACATGGTTAATGTACTGTATAAGAATACTTAACTACTTACAACTACTACTTATATTCATGTTTATGTATATGTATAGATGTAAATCATATGTATATGGTTGTTTGTTTATACTGTTTATTGGGAAAAATGTCTCAATGGGCGGGTTTATTGTTATATGACAATCTCTTATAACCAACCCTACTATGACGTGTTATATGTATGTGTGCGTGTAAGATGTCTCAGTGTGTATCCTGTTATTGCATTCGATCGATAGAATTGAAAATGCAATTCCGTTAATTTGATAAAATGGTGACTCAGTCGGGAATCGAACCCGGGACCTTACAATGTAATATCAGGCGACTTAACCACTATGCCACCGGGCCGTGTATAGATGTATATGTATACATGTATATATGTGTATGTATATGTGTAGATATATATATATATATATATATATATATATATATATATATATATATATATATATATATATATATATATATATATATATATATATATATATATATATATATATATATATATATATATATATATATATATATATATATATATATATATATATATATATATATATATATATATATATATATATACATATATATATATATATATATATATATATATATATATATATATATATATATATATATATATATATATATTGTGTTGTATTGTATTGTGATCCGATCAAGGGAATCCTTCGTCACGATGTAAGTGGCTTTTATAATTATAATTATAATTATATTTATAATTATATATTTTTAATATAATTATAATTTTTATAATTATAATTATTTACTTTATAATCATCTTATTGATCAATTCTAAAAAGAATATATACACAAAACTATCAAATATTTCAATATATATATATATATATATATATATATATATATATATATATATATATATATATATATATATATATATATATATATATATATATATATATATATATATATATATATATATATATATATATATATATATATATATATATATATATATATATATATATATATATATATATATATATATATATATATATATATATATATATATATATATATATATATATATATATATATATGTGTATATATCATTATTTAATTTCAAAATGTATATTATATTATTAAAATATGTTAAGTATAAATAATATTTTGTGTAAATACAGAGCTACCATATAAAGCAATGCCACATTATGTTACACTTGACAATTAAAAAAAAGGAAAAAACCATACATAAAAGTCTACCTTAGCAAGATAGATTCTAAACTTAATAACCCAGTATTTTAAATGTGTGTGAAACAATAATAAAAAATAAATAAAAAAAATAATAATATGAACCACATCGCTTACCTGACCCCTCAAGAGTCTAGGCTTCAAATTTCAAGGTATAGGCCGTGCCTGTAGGGCACATTTCTAAACATTTGATTATTTTTGAACATTAGATTTTTGTAACTTTTTAGATTGTGAGAGTGGCCACCCTTCACTAGACTCCAATTGATTGTGAGCGACGGGTGGTTCTCATCAAGAAGTTTTCTCCGTTATTGAAAGTCGTGGATGTTGAAGTTGAAGTATTTATTCAGAAGGTCTGTAGTAGGTTGCCAGTTCGTAACGCCTTGATTGATATTTCGCCATTGCGTAGGTAGTGTGGGCGCGAGGTGAAGCCGTAGTTGTGTATCCGAAGTGTGATGCGCCGCGATAGATTCGAAGAAAATGATAGTCGCGTATACTATGCGTGATTTGTTGACTCGAAGTGAAATGTAGAGCGCGAGTACTTGTTAATGCGCGGATACTGCCCTCCAGGGAATGATATCGATCGATCGAAATGTACTGCGTTTTATATTGTAAGCAGTGACGCAATAGTTGTGAGTGGGGTGAGAAATGTGTATTAATTTCGTATCGATCAGAAGAAATGACATTAGTTATCACCTGACTGTGCGTAAAATGCCGAATATAGTTGAAAATTAACTGCAGCTGGCTCGTGTAGATTTGAGCGAGTTTGCGGTTTCGATTCTGTAGAAATTACTTTTTTGTTGTGGGTATGTTGGACTGAAGCTCTAACAAGGTTTCAAATTTCAATTTTCAGGTCAAACAGTTAAGCCGTTTAGCCAGGAAGTCGGTCCACGTAGCGATATAGAGACCCAAAACTGTTTTATTGATATTCTTTATAAATACCTATAGTATATATTCCTGAAGCATGTCGCTTGTCAGTCATAATCTTTGATATTATATATTGCATGAAATGCAGTATATTCTCGTAATTGTACGCCGCGTTCAAATAAATTATAATTTCATTAAAATGTAACCGTATGATTTATACTGAAATAGATTTGATAAAGGTTCATTATTGTTTGTATAATGTAAACGGACAAGATAAATGAATCCCGCCGGGGAGGCGCGTTTCGGTTATTCCACGGATCCCGATATGCTCCCGGCCGGGATACAGGGACTTGCCGCGGCTGCTAATGCGAATGTTTCATGAATTTTCTCATTTAGCCGGGCGACCCGTCACGTACCAGATGCAGAGCAATCTGTAGTCAATAGGCAGCCGGCCGGTACCCTTCTGCGTTATTGAAACTGATTTCGACCCTGTTTTATTTATTAGCAACTTTCCTAGCCGCTAAAGCCGAATTTGGCTGAGGAAAACGACGATTTTAAAGTAAATTCTGATTTTTGTCAATTAAGCGTTTCGAATTGAATTAAAAGAAGCGATAAAAGAGAATCTCTCACCCGAAAAAATATTTCTTTCTCACTCATTTAGTCGTATTCTAATTGTGCAACAGTGTCCGCTTCCCTGCCTTCATTATTTCTACTATACGAGTATATTTATCTATCTTATGCATTGCTAAACAATAAAGATAAAAAACCAAAGTTGTACGTGTGCAAGGACAACTTTGTTGAGCACGCACACTACAATTTTGATTTTTCTTTTTTTTTGCTTAGCTATGCATAAGATAGATAATATATACTCGTATTAATCCCTTACAAACAAAAATAAACATGAAGAATTGTTCATAAAAATATAATAGGTAAACTACAATATTGAATAATTAATATTCGTAAGCAAAGTGAAGAATTTACCTTTAAAAAAATTACCGTCATTTCAAAAATTAACATACAAAATACAATAGTCAGAATATTCGTTAAATTGTCCCTTTATTTTTCACCAACCCTTACATTAGGAATTGAAAATGATCTTGTTGTCGATATTTCTTATATCTGAAATATTGTTGTACATTCTAGCAATACATGTGTAATAGCACCGATCAAATAATGTTTACGTTCTTGGCATCTTCATATCACCATCATAATACATCATAGATTATAATTATATTTGATACATACAGGCTTTTTGCTGCATACATGATTTTGCATCGCCCATTTAATGGCCTCCTCAGTACCAGATGTTCAAGAGCACATTGAGAAAGACCCAGAAATGGTTTATAGGATATATTGCTCAACGTGAGGAAATTTTCCTCGACAGCTACATAGATTGACATTGATAGGCGAACCAACCATCTCAGGATATTGTAAGATAGTTGTCGTCTTTTCGCTCTGAGTAGCTAAGACTAGGCATACCTCAAACAGCGAACCTTAGCTGTACCTAGACAGTGAACTTTTAGTGCCTAATGACAAGGCAGTGAGGCTCCCTCGTTGCTTCCGGCCGCTTTTACCAATTTTGGAAAGAATTCACCTTCTGTTAGGCTGGTCACAGCTTGAGGTGACTTGCACAGGCCTGTAGCTAGTGTGAGCAATGGCGTCTATGCTTAAATAAAACAAAAATAAAAACAGGCCGTGACGCCCTATTCCCTCTGTTACCATTAGGTATTTTAAATGTAGATAACGCCAGGTTAATAAGTTATCGACTACTTAGCAACACATCGTTTCCATACCCGCGATAATCCTCTTGATGTAACACTGATTTTACAGAGTGCACTGCGCAGAGATTGCCTGAGGGAATACTTTATTCAAATTAATCTATTGTAGATGACCCCGAATGGGAGCTAAATAATGAGTTGGGCCGGCCTTAAAATCAGCTGGCCTTACTGCACCAAGCTACATGGAACCACAGCTACACAGAAAGGATCAAATATGTTTACTTTCGAGGGTCGCCGCACGTTGTCTAATTTGATTCTCTTCGACGACCTCCTGCACATCCGTATTCACAACTTTATCTTTAGGCATGAACATATTCAGGGTACGAAAAGGCTGTACATGCTCACAACATCGGTGTGATCTTCCTTTACGTCATAGTATGCCCAGACCTCGGTGTTGTGTCACCTTCTATATATTTACAATGCAGAATTCTCTGAATTTAATATTTTCTACCTAAGCAAGGTTAATTTCATATAATTTAAAGAGGGAAGATCAATCAATCACATTAAACTTCGCATATTTGCACATATTATTTTTTATAGAATCACACACACATACATCCACTACTCAAAAACCAAAAAATAATTCAAACACATTTCATCACTTATTAACCTTTTGTTATTTTATGTTTTACTTCGTATTTAAACATGAGCAACTACGTATTAGCATTATGTACAACTTTCATTGCAAAACAACAATAATTACCAACTAAACATAACATAATGATTATTTATGTGTTTTAATTAATATAAACGATCATAGGTCCGTATACTTCAATATATTTAATCCGGCGAAGATACGGAGGGGTCAATTTGACCTTACTCATTTTGTTTTGTTTACAGCATTTTGTCCAGCAGTTGTACGCGGGCAAACTTCTCAGTAGCAGGAGCTATTGAATTTTCCTTTCCTCTGCTAGCTACCACTCAGTCGGCCGCCGCCTACGGATGGAGATAGAAGAGCGCGAACCAAAAAAGGGTATTTATGACCCTTCCACAACCAAGACGTAGTAGTTTTGTGCCATTTTCAAGGCATTATTTTAAAAAAAATGGTCTCTGACAGTATTCTATGCAATGCTGAATGTGTATGTTTATGATGAATATAATATCAAGGTTTGCGAAAGGTGTAATTCGTACATTTGTCAAGAATACATTGTTCCGTTCTGTCGACCGTGTGCTACGGACGAGAGATGATTAATATCTTAAAAGACTGAAATAGTAATTTTGTAATGAGAAATGAAAGATATCTTATGCAGTGCATTTTAAATAAATATTAGTTTTATGAAATAGCCTGTTTTTGTTGATTTTTAAAAATGTGTAACGGAGAGTTGCTTAAGTTGCTTATGTTGATTATTTTTAAAACTTTTTGTATGTTAAAAATAAAAACAAAACTTGTCTACCCCTAATGGTATTTAAAAAAAAGTAATAATAACGTATTCTGTTTCATTCCCGCAGTTTTTTATTACATGCCATTAAATATTTCAAAAAATTAATTGAGATAAAGTGTCATCATGACCCTCCACATTCTTAACGTACTCTTTTGGTACCACATTCTCGCCGGGTTAAATGTATCGTTATATATTTTTAACAAATCGTCGATATGATCGATTTCAAATTGAATCGAATATATATATATACAGTTAAAGTAAACATAAAATATATCCGCAGAGAGGAATTTCGGTATTTGGAAATAATATTACCTTTTGATTTGTTATTCTAGAATTATGAAGGTTATCATTAGCAATTCGGAAATTTAGTCTACCTTGTCTTAGTTTACCGTGAGAGTCCTTAAAAAAGTAAATTTTATTAATTCCTAAGCCCTGCGCCAACAATCTTATAAAATACGTTTTATTTATTAATATCGTGAATACCATCTACCATAAGCTGTCAGTATTTTTACGCAGGATAAATTTCAGGCAGCGTAGAAAGCACGAAGGAAGAATATTATTAAACATCAAAGCGAGGGTTTCAGTTAAACAGAATGGGGTAGGTTTTTTTTGTTATGGAATTTCATAATGATGAACAGACTCACAATGCCGGCGAGAAGATTAAATAACTAACATGCCTTTAGCGAGATAGCTGTACCTACTAAATTTATAAAATATTATATGTATACAGGAAAAGGAAAAGAAAGCAAAAATGGCATTGAAGTAACATTTAATTATGTAGAATCTACACGATGGATAGTGGTGTTGAGGTTGCAAGGAAAATAAAGAGCTTTAAAATTCACCGCTGGTGCTGTAAAGTCTTGATCCAGGATTTAGGTATAGGCATTTATTACACAGCGTATTACATCGATCAAGGCTGTACTACAATTTGGCAACCATAAATAAAATACAAACGGAGCTGCCATGGAATTCACCGACCAAAAATCGGGCCCATCATATATAATTATTACACTTCTGGGAGGTGAAGGGTGGATTCCGGACTTACGACCGGCGGTGGTAGGTTTAGGACAGCTGTCTTGCCACATGTGAGCGTTCACATTACCACCCATTCACTCCCGTTTCGAAGCCATAGAATTTGAGATGTAGAAATAGCGGTTTTAGATAATTATTCTAGAAAGGAGTTGATTATTTTCCTGGACAGACCAAGATTTTTAAAAAGGTGAAACAAAGATTTAGCTGGCAGGCCACGAGCGCCTACTTCCACCGCGTGAAGGTGAACAGTGAAGCCGTTCCGGGTGACGGCATTTGCGAGGTCATGGTATTTATTTAATTTGTACTCGTGGTCTTTTGGGATCTTTGATTCCCATGGAATGTAGTATGAAACGCAACTTGTAGATGGCACGCATACTAAAACCTGAATAATATTCTATTATTATGTCAATATAGTGACTTTCGTATTGTAACAGTATGGTGGCGCACTCTAGATAGCGCTGTGATCACGACTAAACGATATACAAAGATATTATAATAACAAACGAATTCCTAAATCATAGCCCTTAATAAATGAATATTATTTATCTAAGGAATTCGATTTTTAATTTGATATACATGTTTAAATAGGTAATGATTGCGCACAATAATCTGTAGGTAAACTAATAGGCGACATTCTATATCCGTATTTCGAATAATTATAATGCATAATATATAAAAGTATGCACATATATGGCACTAAAATTTTAATATTATTATTGGTATCGTTGGTTAAATTATTGGGTTTTAAATTTAATCGGTCCTTTGTAAAAAACCATTATTTATCATTTTTTTATAGATCGCCAAATACATTGCTATTAGTTCGGCCGACAATGCTATCAGTGCCACTAATCAAGGATGTGGTATTGTCAGTAGTGACCCACATTATGAATCATTCCCTTACTTCGGCCACTTTTCCAGCTAAATGGAAGCGTGCCCTTGTTGTTCCTGTATCTAAATGTTTTAATTCTTCAACTTGCAAGGACTTTCGATCTCGATTCTACCAACACTTTCTAAACTTCTTGAGCGAATTGTTTTCTCTCAGTTGAATGATTTCCTCGTTCAAAATAGCATACTTAACCTCTGCAGTCGGGTTTCCGCTCTAGCCACAGTACTATAACCGCTCTCATTAAAATTACTAAGGATTTCCGAGTTGCTATCCATAGCAACTTAATCCTCCTCGACTTCAGCAGTTCCTTCAACTCGGTAGATTTTGACCTGCTCTAAGTCTGCTTGCATACATTTAAATTTAATCTTCTAATTTAATCTAATTCAGTCACTGCCTGGTTCTATTCCTATTTACACGGACGCGAATAACGGGTATCGGTCAAAAACTTGCTCTCGATTTGGGCTAAAATTACCGCCGGTGTGACCTATACCATTTATTATTTTATTATTATTAAGGAAACTTACAGCTATTACAGGAGAAATATCTGAATTTTATTTATCGGCTACAATGACAGTTAAAAGTTTCCACTTAAAGATCATAAAAATATACAGTCGCCCAGGAATGGGATAGGAGGAAGTTGAGGGGAATTAAAGTTATAAATTTTGTTGTAATAATATTTTATTTTATTATTTCATTATTAGGGAAATTTTAAGGTTTATTTTAATATTAAAGAAAGAAAAGAAAGAAGAAAAGAAAAACTATTATATAATTATTTCACTCGTCCTTGAATACTGCCTTTCAGAAAACCCGGTATAAGAGTCTTGAGCACAGTCGCAGATGTATTAAACAGGTCAATTTCGCTTAGCTTGGTATTGCAGAAATGAGATACTCGATAAATGTAATTATTTTGGGCGTAATTTGTGCTTACTTGAGGTAGATGAAATAAGTTGAATTGGCGGGAAGGCCGTGGGTGTACATGGAAATTTATAAGTTGAAGCAATTCAGAACAGTCGATAAAGCCATTTAATATCTTGTATAGGAATATTACATCTGAACTAACTCTTCTCATTTCTAACGGTATAAGCCCATGATAGTCACCAGCTTCGTTATAATCTGAAAAAGTTACATAAGACCGATATTTAAGTTTTTTAAGAACATGTTTTGAATGCGTTCGATCCTATTGATGTGAATATTGTAACAAGGAGACCATATATAATTGATGGTATAGGTATGTTTCTCTCTGTATGTATTAAGCATTTGGGTGGTGATTGCGGCGCGCGAGATACAGCAATTTTCAGCAGATTACAATTTGGGCGTCATAGAGCCTGCACGCGAAAGGCGCGTTGTTCTCGTAAGTGCGGACGCGGCGGACCACATGGCGTGCTTTTGCTCCCAAATAATCACATTTTACGACGCGCCATAAAGCGCCACATTTTTACCCCCTACACACTCGTCGACACAGGGGAATTCTTCGCCGGCAAAGGTCGACAGAACTGCTGCCTGCTGAGTAGGTATGTAATTTAATTTAGCCCTTGCATGTAAATTTTCACCAGCCCTTCGCTTTTAATTAATATCGCACGTTAGGATAGCGGACTCACATTTTTTAAACGAAATATTTGTTGTCTTCAAAATGTTTAGAAGGTGGGTGGAGCAGTGAGACTTGAAACTGATTTACACTGAGTCAATTACTGACTTCAAATTCAAGACAAGTTAGTGCTGATCTTATATTGCCATCGTGTAAATCGATTTTGTCAGTACAGCGCTGTCGCGTCAGTGCTGACCTCAATACACTGAGAAAAATATTAAATTTCTTCCTAAATAACCGTTTTGTTATTACGATTTTTTACAGAGGGCCCGATTGCGTTTCTTTTTGAACTAAAACTGAAATAGTTCAAGCGAACGAGAGAGAGCAATATGTTAAAGCGAAATATGAAACGAACGATCATTTATTTTCAATTTCAATTTGAATTTATTTCCAAAAAATCTTGTAAAACAGATTGTAGAAACTTAATATCAAGGTAAATTTAAATTACAGTCTATTAGTCCGTTTTTACAATATACAAATTTATTACCACGTACATACAGTTTTAACGTTTTAACTTTCATTATTGCTTTTAGGACATGCCGATATGCAACATTTTTGTACTGGCGATACTCAAAATCAATTTTAAGATGTACTTACTAAAACCACAAATTAAAATAATCAATAAAAATAATCAAGAAATATGAAATCAGAAAAAGTCAGAATAATTCAAAAATGCTACTTAAAATTGTCCAAAAAAATGGCCATAAAATTTAAAAAATCATTTAAAATTAACACACTCCTCGATCGAATAAAAAGCTTTGTCTAATACGAATTCTTTAAGTAATTTTTGAATAAGCTTTCCACTTGAATTGTTTTAAACTTTCCGATAGCCTGTTAAAGTAATATGGCCCGGAGTATTTTGTGTCTTGCCTCGCTGTGTTTAGTTTATTACATGGATTATCCATAAAAAACTACCTGTCGAACTTATACTCGTCCGAATAAATTTGAACACATTTCGTGCGGTGTTAGATTCAGCTGCTTTTTATTTTTGGCGGGCGGTTTAATGCGAAAAAGTGACAACCGTTCATTTTGCATTCCGCTCTAGCGTATTGCCCTATGTCGTTCACTCGAACTAATTTCCGATTTTAGTTCACGAGGAAACGCAATCGAGACCAGAATCGTATTTTTTTTTTACTGCGACGAATTTTGTTGAAGCCCCATTACTCGATTATATATATCACCATGCTCCGTACGGTTAGTACGAAAACAAAAGTATAATATACCTTCAACGTGATTCTTGTAACTGACTATAACCTTACGTATGTAATAACTTGCTGTCATGGTAAAAGCAAGATCTCGTTTTGCGCCGTAATGAATGTGCGGTGTATTTACCATGCCTGTGACATGGTAACTACACCCGTACGCGTCATGTTGATACGCGTCATGTGGTTTGCACGTATGCAAACCACAATATATGTTATATACGTAAACCCTTTTGAAACATGCGTATTTCCGTGTATTACAGCGTTATATTTCTCTCAGTGCAGTCTCGCTATATATTTTGAAGTCATTCTGCTCCTCCAGTCACCGGTGCCAGCGGTAGTGACCTTGTCTACATTACATTACATTTACATCGTGTCCAATTGGCGGTTAAAAACCGCTCTTGGACGTGTCAAAATATTTGTGTTTTAAATAGTAAGTCTCATTACTACTTTAATATTTACTTAACAAACATTATTATTATTTAAAAAAAATATATAGTATCTAAGAAACTTTGGAACCTACTAAAAGTTATCCGTCGAAGAATCGTAAATACAAAACAAATTAAAGGCTTTTTTGATAAAATAGTCAATAATTCTAATGGCTACCTATTAAACACACAATACTTAAAATAGTCAGTTAAAAAGTTGAATAATCAAAGCAGAAGCCTAACAATTAAAATAGTAATTAAATCGAATATATACGTAATAAAAACTGTACATAGTAACATCCAAAGTAGTAAGTAAATGGTTAATAAATAATCAAACTAAAGCTAAATCTTACATTTAAATACTAAAAAACATATATAATTATCATTTAAATCGGTACAATTTTTGCAAAGTCATGGCCCTCGAATTCGGTCAGATTATAGAAAGAGTGGCCTATCAGCATCTCCTTAATGTTTTTTTTTAATTGTTTGTCCTCCAGTTGTTTAATAGTGGTAGGGCGTAAATTGTAGAATTTAATGCTAAGGTATAAGTAGCTCTTCTGTACTTTTGCCAGTCTTGTTCGGGGCACGCATAAAAGGAAATTACCGCGTGTATGGTGAGAGTGAATGTCCGCTCTAGTTACGGTTTCTGTTAGGTGCTGTCTGGCATACATTAAGCACTGGTATATGAACGCCGAATACATGGTCATTATCTTTGCTTAATGCTAGGTTTACTCTGGCTTAGTAGCTAATGCTTAGTACTTGTCATTTGCATTAATACATGGCTTGTAAACATGCTGATTCAGCATGTAAGTACTTAGTATTAGTGAAATTGCCAGTGCTATAGTATAGAAGCCGATCCTATTTTCTAAGCGACAAGCTGCTACTCCCACCATAAATTACTAAGTACTTGTCGCTTGCTGACTCGTGTGAACAACCGCGTCAAAGGTTAGTGACAAATTGAAATGCAAGTGACACACGTAGGTTTGTCTTTGTTTACGGTACAAATATGATAACTTTATTTTGTGGTTATGTCGACAGAAAGGTTGAATTCCGAAACAACTATAAAATTCATCCAGAAATATCAATCCTTTGACAAATATGGCGGCGGTGATGTTCCATTTCGAACAGATGTCGTGTTACTAATACCTTTCTGCTAATACCAACGGGTATTCGGTTACTTTTCACGACCACAGCAGGTTAGTGACAAGTACTTGACACAGGCTTGTCAGTAGTTTGTAAGTAGCTTTTTTGGCAGGGTGACATCACGTCGTGTCAAAACATTAACTAGCGAAAATCACGTTTCTTTTTGCTACCTCTACTTCTAACATTCCTGCCATTTTGGAAACTATTTTTTTCACACAAACTGTAATAACGTACGAGCAAAATGAAAAAAATAACCATGACTGACTGTCTCTATGTAAACAGTGTGAGTCTCTCGGCGTCCGCACTGATGCCTGTAACTAAACCAATGTAAATGAGCCATTATAATCTACTACACTTTGTCGTATTTATATTCATTGTTTCTAATTTTTTTAATTAAGCATCCTATTTTGATAAAAATCACATTTTTAAAAATTCATTATGAAAAGTGTTAAATACAATGTAAAATGCAAAAGACGAAACCTAGTCAGTTATTATCACATTAAAAATGAATATTAAGCACTAGCAACGCAGCTTATATTTATTTTTTTGTGACAACAGAAATAAATGCAGTGAATTCTTAGATCTATTTAAAAAAAAACTAGAGCTTTAGAGTTTTTGATGACACTACTGTACAGCAACCAGTAATGTTTATTAACTGTATTTAATTAATATTAAATAGTTCACAATATACTTTTAATTTGAATAAGTTATCATTTCTCGTTTCAGAGATATTAGGGTTTATGTTGGTGACCCGGATTCATTGCTCCCGAGTGTATACGTATGTATGTAGCTAAAATGGTGCGTCAAATTGAATTAAGTTCAATAAATTGTTAGATGACGTGTCATTCGAAATAAAAAACGTAAACTTAAAAAAAAATACTTACAAATCCATCATCGTATGGGGAAGTTTATCCGACTTGGACGTTACAATTTCAGCTTCCGGAGCCCTTCAACAATATCGAGAGAATCTCCTCTCGTCACGCTGCGCGGCACATTCTCATTATCGCCGAGAGAGGAGGAGCGTGTGGCGATAGAAACGTGCCGATATCCGGACAGGCAATTGCGCGGTCGCCACCCTTGTCCGCGGTCCGTGTGTCATCTCACTTTGTCCCGTGGCCGCTTATTGACGCCCGGGACAATCGTGTCCCGTGTCCCCGACGCCGCGCCCGTGTCTTTGAAAGGGATTCCACGCTACCGATCATTCGCTTTCACCCTCGAACAAAACAGCGCGTCAAAGGACATGTAGGTAATCTCCTCGTTATTCAAGGGATATTTGGAATGTTCCAGGAATTCGTCATCAATATGAGTATTTTTTGACGCGTGGTGTCAAATGCGAATGTAAAGAATATAAGACGTTAGATGTTGAAATATAACTATATAACGATTTTTTATTTAGATTTACATCCATTGAAATAACGTTAAAGAGAAATATTATAATAGCTCGGTCGAACGACATGTGCGCTCAGTGTGAAGTCGAGTAATTAAATGCGTGACCATATTGGGTATGGCATTTCTCAGTACTCAATTTTTCTCCTACTCATGAGTAGGACAAGTCATGGACATCCCATTTTTTAAAAATAATTTCTTTATTCATAAAAAATAAAAAAATCATATGATAGTTCCCCACTGTGGATAATGCCTTTTCAATTGCTTATATTTGTATGTATTTTACCTATATACGACATAAACTCTTTGGTCGCTTTCATGCAATAAAGAAACTCAAGAATTTTCTCCCCGAGGAAAGCAAAATCACAATCTGCCAATCTATTCTCCTCCCTCTCCTTGATTATTCAGATGTTGCCTTTCTCGACATGAAGGAAGATCTAGCCACCAGGGTAGAAAGGCTGCAAAGTGTCTGCATTCGATTCATTTACGACCTAAGAAAGTTTGACCATATTACGGAGTACAGAAGGAGACTTCACTGGATGGCGACCCGAGAAAGGAGAGATACGAGAGTCCTAGGTTTGCTCTTCATAATCCTGAAGGGGGCCGCTCCGAACTATCGTATAAGTCGGTTCAAACCTCTATCTTCTAACCTACTGCTCTCGACCACTAGTCACACTAGTGATTTATTCTCGCACTCCTTCTCTGTACGTGGAGCCCGTCTCTGGAATGGTTTACCCACGCGTATAAGGATAGCACCTATTTTGTTTTGTTCAAACGCAGACTCAAAGAACACTTGAACCCACGATCGTAAAATTTTCCATATTTTTCCCTATTTTTTCCTCCCTATTGCGTCCCCTGCGTCATTATAGGTTTATTGTTTGTTTTTTCTTAAATTTATTGTTCTGTTTTCCTGCTGAATTGAAATGATTAAAATTTATTTTATTACTTTATTTTTAACGCATAACATGTTATTCCACTAGGTCAAGGTTAGCTGTAAGACATTGCTTTTAGGCAATAAGCTCGCCTTTTTGTTAAAGCAAATAAAGCGTTTAATTATTATTATTATTATTATATGAACTAGCTTGATTAACAATAACTATATGTAGATACTTACTTACTTTTACTTAATTATACTTTTGCTAATTTAGACTAATAGATATTTTATGTTTGACCGTTATTATATTTACATATTTTTTAAATTTATCTATTTAAATTTACATATACACTGAAATGTATGAGCACAACAAGGAATGAATTTAAAAATAAGAAAATGTCCTTCTATGTTTCTAAAATTATATACCGGGTATCGTGGTGACAATCCTAGGTAGGCATATCGGCCGTTACACTATATTAAAATCTATATCGTCCATTGGGATCGACTAAAATCACTTTAAAAGCTTATAGAAAATTAAAAATGTACACCTCACAACGACATGTAAAATAAAATATGGAAAATTAAGAAGGAAAACCAAGAAAATTATATTAACCAAACTTGTAATAAGTTTTCAGCTGTTCAACTCAAAAAAAGACCAACAAGTAAAAAAACAGATGGAGCTACTGTCACTCTATCCTTAGCTCACGAACTCTTTCTCAAAGCCCTAGTTCACCCGCCATGCTTATTTTTATCTCCATCTCACTGCTCATTTTGACACGAACTTCACAAGGGCATTCACAAGGGCAAATTCACGAAAATTATGATAAAATGACAAAAAATTACTCGTATTACAAAAATAACAAATATTTTATGTTAAAATTTCAAAATATTGCTTTATGATGTATACATCAAATATACTTGGAGGCTAGCTATATGTTAACAAAGTCCTTGTAACCTTCAAATTTTCGTGTTTTAAAGAATTTTATATAGTTTTTTTTTCTATACCCATCGATATTATTTATATATGGTACATACTTATATAATTGATCAATTAATAAGTAATCTTGGTTAACAATGTGGGGAAAACAATAGTGACTCTTGTTTGATTTTTTGGACAATGATAAGCAGCTAACGATTACTCCTCGTTTTTGCTATAAAATAACAGAGTTCAAGATATGTGTATAATGAATTTCAAATCGTTAAAAAAATTATTACCGATAGCACTATGACGAACCGCTATTTCTTTCAGCACGTTCTCATTTTCCACTGTCTTTCATGTATGTACATTTAGTTGTTTAAGTATAATAATATTACATGGACATGATTTACGAGCACTTCTTGTCGAACGATTTAATAAGGCACACAGCAACAGCGGCATTATTATGGAATCCTTATTGGGGAGGCTGCGGATGACAGCTTAAAGTGGTCTTAGGTACCCCGGGCAAACTTAGCGCTGTGACCCAAGTTGCGCGAGAATCTCACCTAACTTATCCTACTCGTACTAATCCTCAACATTCCTGAGGCTGCGCAAATCTCCCCATATGCGTGCCTCAATGTATATAACCTTCCTATAGGCACACACACACACACACACACACACACACACACACACACACACCCTCACACACACACACACACACACACACATATATATATATATATATATATATATATATATATATATATATATATATATATATATATATATATATATATATATATATATATATATATATATATATATATATATATATATATATATATATATATATATATATATATATATATATATATATATATATATATATATATATATATATATATATATATATATATATATATATATATATATAATTTTTTTATATATACAAATTTACAAATTTTATATTAAAATTTGCTTGATAGTCTATCAAAAATGCGTTGTCATTGTGAAAGGAAATATTTTGTGTATTATACATATATGGAACTCGCTCTCAACTAACGAATGCGCCATTTGCCGACAATACACTGCTGTTACAGTCTTCACTTTAATCTGATTTATAGGGATCTTGTTGACTAAACAATAATTCAATATTTAATATTTAACCACAATTATTTATTTAAAAAAAATACATTTTTATTGTTTTAAACCAATGACTACGATACGAGTAAGTGTTACTAGATATTAAACAATCGAGACGACTCGATGGATCTAAGAATTATGAATATCTGCCTTATGAGGATCTGCCTCTAGGTGGTTAATGACCCGCTTTTGCAGGTACGCTCTTCGTTGTTCTTCTTCGGGTTTACAAAGCTACCGTTCGTTTGCGGTCGTATGTCCTCTTTGGATGTTCTAGGCAACTAGTCTTCGTTTTTAAATTTGTAGTATTCCGAAAGAATGCGAGGCTGCATTGGGCGTTAGCCAGGGTAAATATGAGTATATGTTTCTGTTAGGAAATGGGGCATGCGGATTTATCTTTAGATTAAATTCGGATGTCTTGATGCATGATTTATAATTCGTATAATATAATTATAATTACACTGAGAAAATATTGGATTGATTCTTACATTACCATGTAAGTATTAGTTTGGCCGCCGTGACTGTTGATAACTGATGCGATGTATGTATGACGACCAGAGTACTCATCCGCGTTGTCTCGATACATCGACGTGGACAGAGAGTAGATAAATAACCGTATTAATATTTAAACTATTTGATTACTGTTTACAAGTTAATTTAGAGGGATGACTTACCAGTAGATTAAGAAGATTATATAATATACTAGCTGACCCGTGCCCACTTCTTTGGGCGGTAAAACTTTTTACTTGTGATGAAATTATGAGTGTGGTTCCGTTAGTACTGAGTGCTATGGTTTATTTTCTGACTGCCAAAAGAAGGGTTATATTTTTACTGCATAATATGTGTGTATGTATTTGCATGCCAATTTGGATATATTACCGTTATTTGAGAGTGTCTTCTTGTGAGTGTCTTATTTGTGAGTGTCTTAACTCTTTAACCATTTATGCAGTAAAGGGAAATTATATGCATTAAAAAGGAAAAAACTTTTGTTTTAAACACTTGAGACGATAAATTTACTTATTTTGATATGAATTCATAATTGTTGATAATATGACCAATAAATGTGACCTAACGATTTAAATTATTTTTTAAATATAAAATACTACTTTTTGTGACTTAAATATAAAAGTTAGACATACGCTGTCGCTGACTTTTTTGTAGGCATTATCAAGCTCTACAACTTTCTCTAGAACTTAATTATATATCTCTCATCGTTAAGGCAGCGTTAGTTAGAAACGTTTTCGTTCAACCGTTTTTTCCTTGAATTACTTTGCAAATCCGACTACCACTAAAACGTCTTTTCATTTTTGAATTAATATATAGCCTATGACACTCACAAACAACGTGGCTTAATATTGGTAAAAGAATTTTCAAAATCGGTTGAGTAGATCTAGAGATTACTTTCTAGAACCTCACAAACTTTACCTCTTTATAATATTAATATAGATTATATATATTTTTTAATATATTTTATAATATATATATATATATATATATATATATATATATATATATATATATATATATATATATATATATATATATATATATATATATATATATATATATATATATATATATATATATATATATATATATATATATATATATATATATATATATATATATATATATATATATATATATATATATATATATATATATATATATATATATATATATATATATATATATATATATATATATATATATATATATATATATATATATATATATATATATATATATATATATATATATATATATATATATATATATATATATATATATATATATATATATATATATATATATATATATATATATATATATATATATATATATATATATATATATATATATATATATATATATATATATATATATATATATAATATATAATCTAATAAGATTATATAATATATTAAGGAAGCAGTATATATTCAAAATTAAATAATATTAAGAAAGCGGTTAACAACATACAACTGACATAATATATTTAAAAGTGCACATAAAATATTATTTGAAATAATATTAATATAATATTAATAGTAATAATAAATATTTCAATAAATAATGTAGCTTATAAAGATTCATCAAAATCCATATCGTTTGATCCGCGAAAATACTTTTGTAATTTGTTAGATGTAATGAAGTGAGTCCTACAATTTAAAACGTTACGCCATTTACTTGGGACATCGAGCTCACTAACGAGGCACTTGAAAGTGGAACGGAAATTGGGACGGAAGTCACGGCCCCGGAGCATCTTCAGCTCTAGCCCGCCTATTTCTGCTGAAGTGGCGGCGGCGGCGCATTTTCGGTACTTCGCCCGGCTATCAGATCCATTTCGTGAAATCAGCTTTCTTATTGCGTCCGAGGAAACCGTCAATCATCCTTTACGGACTGGTAATGATGTAAAGATTTTCGTAAACAGTTTTCGATCAGGTTTAATAATGTTTCAAGACATAAAATACAATGTGAATTTGGTTGAATCAGTCAGTAAATACCATTTATATATAAATTTAGCATGCAGGCATCATTTAATCATGGCAAGAGTTAAAAATATTGTGGTCGAAATCGGTCCACCAGAGGGCACGCTAGTCATACTTTAATCTCGAAATATTGGACTTAGTGACTTGAAATTTGGTACACAGAGGCGTCGTTGGGCCGAAACAACATTGTAAAATTTTGGTTGGAATATGTCTTTGTTCGGAATATGTCCACAAGCGACACAAATATTTTTTTAACTCGGCCGTTTTTGGAAACTACTACATCATATTGGAAAATAGCAATTTATTACTACGGAATTACTACCAAAATACTACAAATATACGACATTTTCAATCATAATCACTTGATACACACCCTATCGGGAGGGCGGGGATCGTCGGTGGGTGGAGGAGGGGGTGAGTTGGCGCGAGGTGGGTGAGGAAGTTTATAGGTTTGAGTGGGGACGCGTGAGGGGCTGGAGGATGGGGTTACCGCCGGGTGGTCACGGGGGGCGGGAGGGGGGAGACTAGGCGAAGGGGGTAGCGTGCGGGACTTGTCTGCTTGCCAGGAAAGTCTTGGGGTGACACAAATGATTGTTTTATTTTTTCTTTTTGATTATAATATCCTTTATACTTTATGCTTAAATATTTTACGGTAACGGCCCAACATAATTTTTATCTTACAGGCGTCCGGCGATTTTAAAACATCACGTGGCAGTACTCATGCTGTCACCCACACATGTACTGTACACCCTCGACGCTGCTGCTTAACTTCGGCGATCTGATGAAAACCAATGTTTCAACTACGGAAGTTACAGATATTTGATGATTTTATTTCGTAACGTATAATGATTTTTGTAATATATCAATAAAACTATGAATACACCTTAATGAAAATAACTTCATACTGAGTATATTACTATTAATATTAACAATAATTTATTAGTGAAATAATTTTAAAAAATGCCTAAAGTCGTTTTTAAAAAAGTCGTAGTAAAATACGATATGTTACACCGCGCGCCACAACTCACGTTATATCAACTCACGCTACTACTGAAAGGTTAAAAAAACTGCTATTAAACCATTTCATATCAATTTTTTTTTTTGGGTTTCACACGAAAAAAAAAGGAACGGTATTGGCGAGACTTCGTTGCCTAGCTTTTAGGTCGTCATGTTTTAGTAAATGTGTATAGAAATGTTTCATAACAAAAACCCCTTTTTTAATAAAGTAAGGAGTCCTCGGCTTTGCATGTTATATTATTTAGCTGGCATGTAAATTTTCGAATGATAATATTCACAAACATAACATCCTAAGTTTTAGATATGTGGCAGCAATGCGACGACAATACGAAGCGCAACACGAGTTTATGTAGTACCTAACCTAACCTAACCTAAACCATTTAATTTCATCCACGCACCCCACTCAACGCTCTCTTCTCAATAGCCCCTGAGCCTGCTGCTGGGCGGGCAGTTGCAATTTCTCTGCGAAATCAAGAGTGCAAGCATACTCGATTGGTTAAATTGATTTGTGGTACCGAGCATGCAACTGCACAAATAAAATGATAGTACGCTTGAACAAATTCTATTTTTTAACTCCAACGACTTTCACTGCTATCCAAACATCACATATCTGGAGTCAGGCGATTCAGGGTAGATGAAATATTGAGACTTTTCTCCTGTCTTAATCAAGTAAACCAAAAATCTCAAAATATTCATAGCTGCATACCAGTGTTAGGTGAATCGACAAAATTTTTCAATAGACTCAATCATGATTGATTTAGTCACGTATAATTAAGTCGTGACTAAAGTTAATTACGATTAAAATAATCATGACTAAATCAATTAGTCGTCAATCGTCAATCATGAATAACTTGCTCTTTAGCTGCTACCCGACAAGTCTTTTTTATTATATCTATTGGCTGACTGTACTTAGATTCTCACCGGTCTCGCCGGTCGGCTGATCAGTCGGCCAGTCAGCCGGTCGGTCGCTCAGTCGGCCGGTCGGCCGGCCGGTCAGTCAGTCAGCCGTCCGATCGGTCGGTCGACCGGTTGACCGACCGGCCGAACTTCCGTCCGACCCACCAGCTAACCGACCGACCAATCGTCAGACCGACCGGTTGACTGACCCAGCGACCGGCCGACCAGACGACTGACCGATCGGCCGACCGAGCGCCGGCCGAGCGACGGTCGAAAAACTTGCAAAACGTTGATCGCTGTCGAAAATTTCAATCGCTATTTTTTAGTCATAGTTGCGATGGAAACTAATCAATAGCTAGTCACAATTAACGACTAACGTAATCAATCGTTAGTCGTTAATTGCGATTAACGTCTTCAATCGTTAGTCGCCAATCGTTGGTGACTATATATTGCTCAACACTGCTACATACCCACTATTAATATTTTTTATCCATGCTCAACTTTTTAACGTGTACGCGAACAGGCACCGGGAGTGAAGAGCGAAGCGTTACATGGTATTTCTCTATCATGATCTAGCCGGCTTGGTACACAGTTGGCTGTCGCTATCGCCTCTTGAAATGTACAAACTAGTTCAAAACAAACATACTTCATTGTTTTACCTTCTACATACGTACCTTTATTACCAAATTACCCTATAAATCTTCTCTGTGCTGCATCGGGAATTCAACCTATCATACAAGTTAATTCGATTAGTTACGTATGCGAGGCAATGAAAATTAACAATGATTATAAAATATCGCCTGTTGAAAATGTAATCGTGCGCCTAGTGTGTAAAGTGATAAAGCGTAATGAGGCAGTTCATAATCGCTTTGTGTTCACTTTCAACTATTTTGCGACTGATCATGGAGACGAGCGCACCCCGCCATTGCAGCTGATTAATTTCACCTCGTTGTACATCGGGAGCGTCACAGCAATACGAGATCATTATACATACCTCTAAGAAGCGCAATGCCTTACCCGTATTAAAATAAACACGGTTCTACCTTGCTATCGATACTGATTTGTAACGCCACACTATACTTACAATCGAGTCTTTATTTCGCGCTATAGAAGCTCGAATAATGCACGAGTTTTGAACAAAATGTCAACGACCGTCAACCCACCCATTTCAAAACATTACAATCAATATATTTCGATAATTCAGTCTAAAAAACAACAACTCCAAGGTCGTGGTTTTTAGATTATCATACAATAAGTTTGAGATTATCATGAAAATTACGCAACCACTTGGAAAATAGAAGGACGTACCTTGAGACTCCGTCTAAGGCAATAGTAATAAAAAAATATTTTAAAATTATTATTACTTTTTTTTTTTGGGTAGTTGCCTTTAAAAACTGGCATGTCTCGTTTTTTATTGTTTTGAAACTGACTTTAGAATGATTTCTTTAAATGGAATAATATATTAAAAACTACAGAAAAAAACAAAAACAAATCTTCGAATAAAAAAGTAAATAGCCTTGTATATTTTTTATCCTTGTATGTTGTATTGTAAAAAGCCACGTATATTTGTAAATTTTAAAACAAACAAAAAGGGGCGATATTCAGCTTGCGGTGACGAGAAAAAAAAAGCGGCGGGCGAGCGATCGACCGAGCTGTCAAAATAAGACCCCGCTTTGGAACGACCATAGACTAAACGGACAAATTTAAGATTTAAGACCGGGTCCTACTTTCGATGAAACGGAATACCAACAAAATAACGAAGGTGCTTAAGTTCCTAATTTTTAGCACCAGCTTAATTTAAGCCTGCAGAATACGGTCCAATATGTCAGATGTTGCGTTATCCGATAGCAAAAGTCAGACCTTGTTTCAAGCATCAGAAGTAGGCGGGGCCGGAAATGTATCGACCTTACTACGTAAATTTCATATTACGTTATCTGGTGTAAAACTAAACTTTAGACCGAAATCGGATTTTATATGTTTGCGATTGATAGACGACATTTATCAGATTATCAACTTCATCACTTATTTCAGATTAGCAACTTTTGTGTTCGTTTATTTATTGTATTCAAAATAATCTTCTTCCAATGGACATACATTGTTATCTTTCTATTGGGACTTAGCGACTAATTCTGATATTCTTTGGATAAAATGCAATAAGAGGCAGCTTCAAATAGTACCAGATTACCGATGCAAAGGACAATAGCCACAATAACACAACTAACTGTTAATATTAGTAGGACACTACAATCGTTAATGTAACTCGATAGAGAAAGTTTAGCAAATTATTGTCCATATTCCTACATATATTTAATATTTAATTACGTCATAATAATATATTTTCCTTGATTATTTTACATAAATTATTCGTAAAAATACTTCAGGCGTATTTTTTTCTCTTCCACAATATATAGATAAAATGAAGAAATTTATTTTTTCCGCATTCATTACACATTATCCCAATTATTTTTATCCACTGGTCTATTTCTTTAATATCAATTGGATCCTTTTCCATTGACAGTTTTCCAATTTCAAATAATAACGCGTCTCGACTTTCCATTGCTTCATTTCGCTCGTATTTCTATTAATCTTTCTATCCCTCGCTATGCGTCTGGGCGACGGAATATTTTTTCATTTATTTTTCATGAAAGAGCGCCTGGAGTCTCGTTTCATTTAATTAATTGCGGACTTCATTAACGTGAGCGAATTTTAGCTACCTAATACCAAGAAAAGAGAATTCTCCAATAGACAAATCAAGAGGATAACATACTAGCCAATATTTTTTACGGTTCATGATCCTGAGATATGTTATTAATGTGTTTTGGTTTTGGATTATTACAAATATTTAATTATAATGCAATCACTCTCAGTTATAATAATATGTTTCCGTTAATGTGTCTTTTGCTGCAGATACAACATAAATACAATGTTATAAAAGTAATTTAGAAAATCATATAATCGCACTTAAAAGAGCATTTATTTAGATTGCTTGGTTTTTTACTTAATTTTCATTTGTATGATTAATTAGCTGGTTTGGATTACCGCGCAGTTTATCATCATCTCTGGTTTAGCTTGAAATTAATATTTAATGACAATACTTGGATATGTTTAGAATGTTGATCTTTCGCTATATTGAAACAATTAATCAGATTTCCTATTACAATTTAAGGCGCAGATAAGCACAGAGAGACGCTGTCGAAATAATAGGTACACCAAACTTCAACAAAAGTGGAATTCGTAGGCTCTACCTTTCACCATTCAAAACTCCAGATGACACGAACTCGTTCCGTGCACATTGATAACTTGTACAATGCGCATGAACGCTATGACGCGCATAAGCGCATGACCTTATAAACATGGAGTAATTGGTGTTTTTTTGGAGAAACGAACACCCAAATGAGATCCAGAGCCTAGCTACGTAACAACTTTGAAGGATCTACCTAATAATTTACTCAAATGTGTATTTTTTGTCCTTACGCAGGACCTAATATTGAATGGATGGTTCAAATATCTAGGCGTTTTCATATAGTAATTCAACAATCTAATTTGAGACTAATCATATTGTTTATTATAAATCCGAAGCGTGCGTTCGATGTGTATTATAAATCAATAAATGACTAATCTTCAATATGTTTTAGAATTTGCTTAATCGTTTTGAGTGGACAGTTTGCGCAATGATCTAAAAGAAGGTTGATAAATAAATACATGTATCAATCGGCAGGCATTTGACCGGTGTTCGAGGTGATTATATCTGCAAAATTTTCTAGGTCCAGGTGGATATCCTTATCAATAATTTTCTAATGCCCTTATAGTGACTCGTGATGATAAGCAATGCAACATTAAACTCAGCAGACATTTCTAATTCAAAGATTCGATTGACGTAGTAGTACGGCAAAGCTGTCTAATCGCCAGATAACAAATAGCTTTCAAAGAAATGATATATATGTATATATATATATATATATATATATATATATATATATATATATATATATATATATATATATATATATATATATATATATATATATATATATATATATATATATATATATATATATATATATATATATATATATATATATATATATATATATATATATATATATATATATATATATATATATATATATATATATATATATATATATATATATATATATATATATATATATATATATATATATATATATATATATATATATATATATATATATATATATATATATATATATATATATATATATATATATATATATATATATATATATATATATATATATATTTGATTGTAAATGTGTAAATTATTATTTTTTCAAATTGAAATTATTTTTATTACTAAATAAATGAAATGATAAAATAATGAAAGGGCACTTATCTGGTCTGTGGTGACCAGGAGTGACTCCACGCCTTATTCTTCTCTTCCTTCAGCGCTTGCTAGGTGTTTCCTGCTGTGGTATTGGAACCTGATCAAAATGGCAGCGGCAACACAACAATGCGAGACGAGAATGAATGCTGGAAAATAATAGGCGATTAGTGTTTCTTAAATATTAATGATTGTTATAAAATGTATATCAATATTTCGGCTCAGCCGTCGTCAAGATATGTGATATTTCTGAAATCGAACAATTCGTTGAAAATTTAAATTCAAGGAATCGAACAAAAAGAAATGGATTAATAATATTTTACACGATTTAGTTAAGGTACCATAACCAACCGTGCAAAACGTTATTTTAAATGAATGATTATAAATTAAAATAAAAAGCATTTGATGATTATGATAATATGATAAACCTTATTAATTTTGCCTATTGAGACCGGAACCTTTGCAAGCGCCTAAAATATAAATATAAGCTAATTCCCAAGATTTGACGTCCCTTTCTTTTGCATTATCACCCAGGCATTTTATTATTTTAACTTTAAAACATTGATCAAAAGATAAATTATGCGCCCTGGCATGTAAAGATATTGG
>OX155950.1:34424456-34636142 GCA_944548615.1 Micropterix aruncella
AAATGAAATGATAAAATAATGAAAGGGCACTTATCTGGTCTGTGGTGACCAGGAGTGACTCCACGCCTTCTTCTTCTCCTCCCTCAGTGTTTGCTGGTGCTACCTGCTGTGGCACTAGAACCCGATCAACACAACAATGCGAGACGAGAATGAATGCTGGAAAATAATAGGCGATTAGTGTTTCTTAAATATTAATGATTGTTATAAAATGTATATCAATATTTCGGCTCAGCCGTCGTCAAGATATGTGACATTTCTGAAATCGAACAATTCGTTGAAAAAATTTTTCAACGAATTGTTCGATTTCAGAAATGTCACATATCTTGACGACGGCTGAGCCGAAATATTGATATACATTTTATAACAATCATTAATATTTAAGAAACACTAATCGCCTATTATTTTCCAGCATTCATTCTCGTCTCGCATTGTTGTGTTGATCGGGTTCTAGTGCCACAGCAGGTAGCACCAGCAAACACTGAGGGAGGAGAAGAAGAAGGCGTGGAGTCACTCCTGGTCACCACAGACCAGATAAGTGCCCTTTCATTATTTTATCATTTCATATATTTAGTGATAAACATAATTTCAATTTGAAAAAATAATAATTTACACATTTACAATTATATATATATATATATATATATATATATATATATATATATATATATATATATATATATATATATATATATATATATATATATATATATATTTATATAGAATAAAATGGATATAAGGATGGAATAGATATCTTAGATTTTTTTTAAATAATTAAATGGTCTAAGCCCTAAGCATTAAACACTGTATTTATCCTACCGTATGTACGCCAATATCAACAACGCACGATATCAGAAAATCCCCACACTCTGTTGGACCAAAGCAAGACGTGTTTTATTGCGTTTATCGGGATGCTCTAATATCGTGAATTATCGTTAATCAGATTCCTAATTTGTGTCAGCTTGATGTTTCCTTGGAGAGTACATGTGGTGAGATAAACACAGTGTTTCAAAATTTCACCATTTAATAATCAAAGAAAGTTTAAAAGTTGATGGCTTACCAGTGAGAGAGTTGACGGAGACTGTGAATTTTACGTGCTTATATATCAGTGAAATCGCTATAATTAGGGTAAACTTTATCTGAATAAAAACTGATTATTGCGAAAGACGCTGTTTTTTATACAATGATAAAAAGCAACGTATGAAAGACCAAATTATTATTGCTTTGAATAATATTATTCGTTAGGCGAGTAAACAGTTTTTCCTGTTATTTGACGTCAATTGAATCACGGAATTAGATATGTTTGTTGATTCAAAATGTTACATGGTTCATCATTGCTGATTCGTCCAAGTCCTCTTTTAAGCTACTAGGCTTTGTTATTCGCAACTTATAGCATTTTCAAAATGTACGGGTTATGCATACGTTTTATAATTCAATTGTGAGAAGTAGATTGGAAACGAATGCAGTTATATGGAATCCACATCAGGATCATTATACACTATGTTGGAAAAAAATCAAAAATGTTTCTTACGGTTTATGTATATATTTCAAGCAGTACGGATATTATCCGTACTTATTCCCTACTAGTTTTTAACTAGGCATAGTGGGCTATAACTCTCTTAAGTTGCGTAGAGAAATGCTCGCCATGGCCTACGTTTTCAAGCTGATCAGGGGAAGAGTTGATAATCCTAGCATGCTAGCGAAGGTTTGTCTCTTTGTTCCGGACAATTATAAATGTGCTCGCAATCATAATCTATTTGCGGAGCCGTCCTCGCGCACCAATCTAAGTCGATGGAGTCTGTTTACTCGTGCTTTGCGTCACATAAATGCGCTATGTTCGACAGCGTCAGACTTTGATATTTTTATAGCGAGCCCGCATCTCTTCAAGGTGTGGGCATTGCGCTACTTGTTTATGTCAGAATAAAATAAATTATTTTCACTCTTTATGAACCGTAAGTTTGTAAGTTTTTTAAAAATTATTAATGTCTGTATTTGTATTTAATGATTATTTAAACATGTTGTATATGTACTTGTGAGAATTCTATTATTTTTTTTATATTTATGTATATATTGCTTATCAACGGATTGGTATAAACTGTTAAGTTGATTTACGAATGAAATAAATAAATAAATAAATCATCTTAAGTCGCTACACGTTCTTCTAAATTTTCTGTTCAGAATGTCCTGCGTATTTCTTATTTAGTGGTAGCCTAGCCGCTTCTATAGGTAACGGTTTCTCCTATATTTCCTATGCGATTTCACTATTGTTATCTAACATGCTTAAGTTCGATTAATTGTAAATTTTGGTGTTGGAGCTGCTTTGCTATTTTATTTGATTTTAATGTTATTTTTGACGTGACAACGTCTTATAATTCGATGTAGCCGGCTGCACGCACGAAATAACATGACTCATGCGGCGTTACCTCGCTCTGAGGCGTTCCATTTATTATATTTATTATTCAATATAAATGCTGCCATCTACCGGTTGCGACAAGAATTATTTACTAACCTCAGTCTAAAATAGTACGAATAAAAATCACTAGATTGATTTAAATTCTTGACATAATTTTATATGTATTCTTGATATACGGAATGTTATTACTGAACTGACAATTTTCATGTGGGTACAACGAAGTGCAACGAAGTAAACAACTTTTAGTAAAAAAAAATAAAAAAATATGAAAAGCTATCATTACGATGCGCTATCTAGCGGTTGGTAAAATGTCGCTGATATTGTTTATTTACGACGTATTACCTACCGCTAGATGGCGCAGCGTGCTCAAACGCTTCTCAAACCGTTATTTAACAGTTTGAGAATTCAAACTTTCAAATAAAAAAAAACAATAAACTTTAAACAATAAACAATTATACAATTATACTGCTATGCAATAATACATTTACATGTTGTAGTCAAATCGGTGAGTATAAAAGCATATATTTTTAGGTGTTTGTAATAAACAATATCAGAATCTTAAATGTAACTGCCTCAAATGCAACCATTCCATCAGTATTTTCTTATGACGTTGTCACGTTCAACTATCGTCAGTAAACCGACTTTACAGACAACCGATTTTTGTTTTTCACCTTAGTTACGTAATTTTCTAAATGCCCTAATTACATGTTTCTTATAATTATTATAAAAAATACTACAATTTTTAATATAGGGATATCTTCCTGGCTCTTCTGATTTCTACTAGAAGTGCCCTAATTTCTTTGTAGGTAATAGTAAAGGCGTGTTTTGATTTTAGCCCGCCGTTAACCCTGTATAATCCAAGGGCGAGCTGTGTGTGGGGTTACGGCGTCGGTTACTGCCGCATACACACAATAAATGCTGAATCTGAGCATTAGCGCGCGACACTTTCGCACATTGCATGTGAAATTATTAGCGCCGAGGGAACGCGCCGTATCCATTAAGCGGAATTTTAATAAGCAACTTTGAAATAGCGAAGATTTAAATTATTCACGGGCTAATGTTAATGTTAATATATTATTCCATTCGGCTGCGTTACTTAAGGACGCAACGGAGCAGTTTCGTTTTAATAAGGATACTTGGCTGAACTATTACTGAATATCCCTTATGGCTGCTTTGATTTAGACGGGTCTCATTAGGCAGTGTATCTCATATGACTCTCATTAATACGTGTTTGTAATACACAGAGTGAGTTTTCAAAAAGAACCCTAGACAACGGTTAGATGCTACAAACTTCACGCGGTAAATTCGATTCTATCCTATTTATAATGTCAAACAACTGCGATAGTCTTCGAGTTCATTACACAGGAGGTAGTTTAGCGTTCCATTTGTTGTCAACATAAAATAAAATAATCAAAACTATTTTTTATGCGGCAGATCATATGTGCTGGAGATCAGAAAGTTTAAAAAATACAACTAAAAAATAAGCAATAAACCATTATTTAAAAAAGAGAGGCGCGCATTACCCACGACTGATTTTTCCACGGAAGCCCGATTCGTGATGAAATACTACCAGCCAAAAATATGATACCTACATTCCCGGAGAGCTTTTAAGGACAGGAGGAGGTTGTCAACTGCAACGCGCGAACCCATCACCCCAGGAAGGTGTTACGATAACGACCATTCTTTCAGCCTGGCATGACCGTATAGACTTGAGGATAGAAAGAGTCCATCGTCTAGCTACGTCAACTAACCCGTTAGAGTCCAACGTTTTACTGCATGGCACTAGGAAGTTGAGGCAGCAAGCAACCTCGCGCCCTGACTACCAGATACAGCCATATTTTTTCTGTCCTCGGGTCATGGGTCCCTCGTTTGGTAACGGGTCCGAAATTGCTTGCGCGGCCTTTACCTTATGTTAATTCATGTGAAGTTGAGTTTGAATTTATCGCTGACCATGGCGTCCTTTGCCAGTCTACCACTCGGGATCGAATGGCCAACTGGTCGTTTCAAGTGCGGCTGACATCAGGTCAATATTTACACATGCTGCTTAGAAAACAGTACGTCGTGTCCAGACTCCTACAGTTATTCTCAAAAGTGCACAAAAACAGATTCGCTCTGGTCTAAATATCCCATGGTTAGCAGAAGCGTTAAAAAATAATAAAATTATAAATGTTAATTAAAGCATATTAATACTACGTTTAAAATCGATGCTATAATATATTCCACATAATTATACATCATTAATCCAATTTAAGCCTATCGTATTACAACACAGAATGGGACGAATTCGCTGGTTCAGCTGCAATTTGTCTGTCGCATCCCGCCATAAGCGCACCACACACGATACGGCTGGAGGAAACGGAAGCTGTATCAATTTTAACTTTCCCGCATTACGGGTGTATGTTGCAATGTCCCAACTTGCATTATGTTGGAAAAGTTGGCTGAGTTATTGCACCCGTATAACGAAGGCCAGCGTTGAAATTGAGTAATTGTGTAATTCCAAGAACTAACTAGCGAGTGTAACGTGAGAGCTCAAATATACTTATTTGATGGCATTGCAGACAACAAACGAAATTGTGAATTGTGGAAAATTCTAGAAGGGGAAAATAACTAACCATTATACATTATGTCATTAAATACTCACCTGCATCTGACTTTCTGTCGGTCTGGTAGCAAATGGTTTTTTGCAGCTTGGGCCATACGATCCAATGTGTCCTCGGGTCGGTCCAACTCACGATTCGGCTCCTATTCAGCAATCTCCTCATGTGAAGGATTACTCCGGGAAGGACTCTCGAGCCTCAGGCCTCACGGCAGGTGGATCGGTTTGCCCTGGGGGATTGCCTTCCGGCGCTACTGGACTGTTTTCACACCGTGCGGCGTCAGCCGTCGGTTGTGCAGTCTGAATAAGTGTGAAGACTGTGGAAATCAAGAGGTGGATGCTGACCGGTTATCATGCCATTTTTGGAACGACCTATGAGCCACCCGATCCTGGGTGGCATCACGGATAAATATTGACGCCCAGGTCCGCGATAAATTCATATTGAGTTACCGCTGTAATACAACAGGTAGAGGCTGCGCTAGTAGCTTCGGGGGACGGATGCCGTAAGCAGTCCATAGGACGGATGTGCCCTGAAAGTTAAATCCAGAGATATCCTGTCAAAACTGGTAGCAAGGGGGCGAGGTGGCCCACTGGGTTACCTTAATAGTGCCTCATCGTAAGGATTTCAACTCTGGCGAATAGACATAGATTGCGTATCCCATTGGTCCTAAGTTTTACGAGATCAAACAGGTTGAATAGTTTACGAGATATCATACAAATGCCACAAAAAATGAATTCAAAATTTAAGGTTGATTCTCTTGAGATCTAATGACATGGAAAGAAATTGATAACTGGGAATAAATTGGTGCCTATATTAATTATTTATAATTTATGGTTCTCGGGTTCTCACAAATATTAAGCAGCTTTAATAAAACGGGTGATTTGATTGGCGGCGACGCCATTTATAGGTCTTGTAGTACTCACGTTTCGTTAAGTCGGTCAATGTGGGGAATCGACGACGTTTGTTGTGGAAGCATTTTGACCATCGATTTATTGTTATAATATATATGTTGCTGTAAAGTGGCAGGGTTGCAATATTTTGTTATATATTTCTTAACGACGTTTTTTTAAGTAATAATAATGCCTTAAATATTTTTAAGAATAAATGATTTTTTAATATTTATAATACTGCCTAAATATCCGTAGAATCAATGGAGAAACCCTAGCTATTATTTTTTACAATCGATCAATATTTCTTGCTTTTTAAAATTCCATAACAAAGTGAACTTAAACTTAATCCTGTTGCTAATTCTTCGCTAGTATGGGGTTTTATCGGCCAGCATGCGAAATATCAATTTGAAATTTGGCCTAGTCATAGAATTCGCAAACGTTACAAGAGTCTAAAATGAAAGTCTAAAATTACAAGAGTCTAAAATGAAAAATTACAAGAGTTAATAAATTGATAGTGTTAAATGAGTCTAAAATGAAAAAAAAAACCGAATCGAGCCCGGTATCGTTTCAAAGGGCCTAATTGATTTGAAAGAAATCACCCAAAAGACCACCTACATTCCTTATCTTAAATTTTTCTTATCTAAAAAATACATGTAATAGTTATCGTTAATAGGTATCGTAATAGGTATCGCAACGAAAAATGTAAAATACTGAAAACAGTTTCTGACAGTTTCACAGTTTGTACTAAGTATGGTTTAAATATAAAATGTTATTTATTAGCAGTTTCTAAAAAAAGGATGTTCAAAATACTAATCGGTTTCTCAAATTCAGAAAAATGGTTGGTATGATGTAATAATAATAATAATAAAACTCTTTATTCTTAAGAAAATGCGAGCTTATTGCCAGCAGGCAATATTTTAGAGCTAACCTATAGCCTGTACAAGATTAAAGCCTTTTATATTTATTAAATTTATTTTTTTATTGAAGGTTTTTATAAAAACGATATTATTTACTCAATTTAGAAAAAAACGTGACTTCCTACGACCTTTTTCACTTGGAGTTTTTAGACTCCTATGTCTTACCATAGTTTTACAAAGTGTTTTATCACCCTAATCACGCCAAAGTCGGTCCCTCGCAGTATATCTACTAACAATAGGCGACCTACTTTAAGAAATGAAACTTCCATATAATTTGCTCTCCCTTCGAGAACTTTATGGCCTAAGTTTGGGATGTTTATATGGCGAGTAGACAGAAACACGCCGAGTGTGGTCCCACCGAATGACGTGACGGCAGTAAAATTTCAATTTGGAATTAACCCGGCCCTATACGGGTATTATGTACCTAATAACTGCCATTAACGTTACTAAATTAATATGCAGGGGAAATTTATAACGCGGAGAATGTTCGAAATTGAGCCTTCCTTCCGGTCGTAAATGATACAACTACTAGTCCGAAATTGTGTGCACAATTTAACGAGTCGAAATTTACAGGGACTATATACAGTACATGTGAAATATCTACTATTATATTCGCCGTTATCGATAATGTTTTTGCAACAATATGGAGATAATTTATATATGTATGGAAAAATTTCTACGATTGCTCTTTTTAAGTAAATATGTTTTTTATTGATCTGTTTCGTTGTTACTAATATAATTAACAAGGCACTTTTCCTTAAAGCGTCACTCAATAGTTCAGTAGGCTGTCGCTTCACGCGGGTAATGCAGGAGGCGGTAATACTGGCTACAATGGCGGCGGTTCCTCATGGTTTCGAGCAGCTTGGGCCTGATGGCCTGTCTGTTTCTTAATAGGTAGGCTCAACTCACGGTTCCACAGTTCCCAGCGGTTCCCATCTAGAAGCCTCATCGAATAGCGAGTTTATGCAGGAAGACTGGCTAGATGTCTTTGCAATTCCCTGAGGTGGAGGGTTTACCAGTAGGAAAACAACCCTCGATAGCGATGACAAACTTATTGAGATGGATTTTGCATTTAATGTTCATAACCACCCAGGCATGATTCGATAATGAAGAGCATGTATTTGTAATTCAATCTGGCCTAAATGTCTAAACTTTAATTTGTTTTAGAAAATAATAGTAGGTAATAGTACTTTTTTATTGCAACACAAAGAAAATATCATGTTACATTTACACTCTCGCTTCGTACCTTGCCTCGTGCCTCGTCTCGCGTCTCGCCTCGCAACTCGCGTAATCGATGGAAAATGATTTTCTGTTTACACTCACGTGGTGGGTTCAGTTGTTTTTGAGCTAGTAACTATAGGGGACGTCGAAATTGTAGCGGCATGAAGCGTTTGCTTATTAGTTCAACTTAGTTTAACCGAACGCCATAGAGCGATACGTTAGAACGAAATACGAAATGAACTATCATCGATTTTCCCGCACCAAAACTACCTGTTGAACTTATGGACGCCAGAATAAGTTTGAACACATTTCGTACGGTATTAGATTTAGCTGCTTTAACTTCGGTATGCAGTTTTCATGCGAAAAAGTGACAACTGTTCATTTGGCATTCCGCTCTGACCTACTACTCTGTCTCGTTCACATTAACTTATTTCCATTTTAGTTCAAGGGAAACGCAATCGAGCCCATTAAGCCTTACGACCTTATTAAGCCTTACGACCGTAAGACGGCCCGTGAGGCCCTATCGCTAAATATGAACAATCTACGCATACTGGTAAGGGCGCTCACGGGGCATTGTGGCCTGAACAAACACATGTTCAACCTCAAGCTCAAAGACACAAAAATGTGCAGGTTCTGCCAAGGGGCAGAGGAAACTCCCCAGCACCTCATGTGCGAGTGTGGCCCGCTGATGCGTAAAAGATACACCCACTTGGGTGGTCACTACCTCCAACCTGAGGAGGTAAAACAATCTGGCGCCAAAAGCCTGCTGCGGTTCTTAAATGACACGAGGCTTAGCGCAGAACTATAGTAGGTGGCGAGCACAATAGATCAGCAATGGTCGCAGTGCTAAAATGCTCATAAAGACCTTAGAAAAGCACCACTCAACAAATAAAAAAATATCGAGCCCATTAACCTATTAAAATTTAAGTATCTACTACGAATATTATAAGTTACGAAGGTGAGACTCTTCAGTATCATTTAATGTTGGTACATACAATTATTATAATATTAAGCGGTTATCTAATAAAATATTAAATCGATCCGGTAGTACTTGTTTTTATTCTTTTGATTTTATATTTATTGTTTACCAATATCTAAACAAGTGTACCTATATAAGTTTTTGTATACAATACATCTAATTTGACTCCATTTGATTTGAATAAGCCCTACGTATAAGAAGATAGAATCGGTTCTTCATTTATCTGATTGTAAAAGGTGGGTAGTAGGTTATATACAAGTAATGCTCAAATGTATGGGTGATCGACCATTACCTACTTTTCTAACTTTGGTGATTAAACAGAGTTCAAATATGTCCGTTCCAAGCTACCTTAATTAAAACATTTCAATCAATCAACAAGCATCGCCTATCGGCCGTATGACATGACCCTACCCTTAGAGCGAAATTTGTTAATAAGCGGCTATATGACAACATGTTTATATAGCAACTGACCTACATAATTATGTAGAGTATATCCACGATAAATAAAACAAGAAATATACCAAAAACAATAATGAAATTGGGGTTATTAAGTGAATTTATTAATAATAAGTGAAATATTAGTGTATTGAACTTAATAAATTTAAGTAACAAGAACATAAGTAATTTAAGGAACACATAAGTTTAGCGCTAAGTGAAGGTTTCATTTTAATGAATTGATTGAAAAAAATATAAAAAAACTTTTGATATACATTCCTATGTATAAGTAACTTTTATATGGGCCCGCCTAAACTATTGGTATTCAACTACATTGTTACTAGACCTAACTACATAGGTCTAAATCATAATCATAATCATAATTAATAACTAAATTAAAATCCAACTAGATCTAAATTGGCAGTGCTGCAGGCGAACCCTACATCTCACCAGGATGTTATAACGATTATTTGTAATCTTGTGAGGTAGCGAATGGTGTCGTGCTGCATGATCCATAAGATCCACTCTGTTTCCAAGTCAATCCAACTCACAATTCAGTCCTTATTCATGAGCTTTCTCTTGTGGATGACTACCCCGGTAAGGACACTTGCATCTCAGGCCTTGCGGCTGGTAGTTCGGTTTCTCCTGGAGGAACGCCTCCCAGCAATGCCGAAGCAATGGACATTTAATACGACATATCCGGAATTGCTCATATGGATTAAAAATCAATGCGGATAAGATCAAAGTGCTCACTACGGACGGATCGAAGGCCAGCGTTTACCTAGATGGAACCCACATCGAACAGGTTCCACAATTCAAGTATTTAGGATCATTGGTTACGGAAAATAAAGTAGCATCGACGGCGATGTCCATAGCCGGATCGGTCAGGCAACAGCAACATTCGCCTCGCTCAAGTGGTGCATATGGAAGCGAACGAATATTACCATCAAAACCAAAGTACGACTATACCGAATGTTGGTTCTTCCCATTCTTCTTTATGGATCGGAAACGTGGACGTTACTACAATTGGACTTCAACAAGTTCGAAGTCTTCCAAATGCGATGCTGGAGGCAGATTCTCGGTGTCCCATTCCGCGACCGAATTCGAAAAGAGACCATTAGAGAAAAAAATTATTTTATTTGTTTGATATAGAGAAGGGGGTAAATGGAAATCACAATTGAATTGATCGAGTTACATTTATTTGTACGCATAAATACAATTATATAAATTTTTTTTTTACAATGTAAATAGTTTTTACAAGTATGAATGGGCGTTGAGCAATTGTTTTACAACTTTTATTTACAACTTTTAAACATGTGTGATATTTAACTTCTTACAATTTGTGTTATTCTGTTGAGAACAGGACGATACATTCTATATCAAACACATGGAATGGAACGCCTCAGAGCGAGGTAACGCCGCATGAGTCATGTTTTTTCGTGCGTGCAGCCGGCTCCATCGAATTATAAGACGCTGTCACGTCAAAATGTAGCCTATGTTAGAAAGTCAGTTGAGAATCTTCAAGATTTCCGCTTCGAATTTTAAATACGACATCCCAAAAACGAATTAAAAGTGTTTATAGGCCAATTTCAAAAGTTTCGACAAGCAATAATTTTCAAACTGGGCGTAGTTCCCCGCCCGAGTTTGATTTTATTTTAAGCAAATAGCAGCTGCTCAATATTTCACGGCACAGGCGCATTTTGATTTACTTCTTAGGTAAGCAGTTACTCTGATAAATTACTTGTGCAGCGAAGACGAAGTGGGGCCGTTAACTCCAAGCTGAAATGGGTTTATTATACCCCGCTACTTTTGAAGGAGGAAGTAGACCGCTTAAGCGATCTCGGGGCAAAATCACATCACTCCGGAACTTTCAATCTGTGACGTTGCAACTACAAATTGCAGCAGGGAAAAGCGCTCGAAGTGATAGTAACGAAATGGTTAGCGAGCATCAAACGGCAAATTTGTCATCTTTTAACCGTTTTAAAAAAGAGAACAGGTTATCATTATTACACGACTGTCCAACAAAAAAGAGTGTAATATGTTCAGGATTCATGTATGCATGTTTTCCGTTTTTTTTTCACTTTAACTTTTAAACGCTTGAACCGATTTAGAAGTGAGTGATATTGTTAAAAATGTTATATAATGCCAAGTGTCATAGGGTACCTAAACTGTCCAAATGCAAAAAAAAAATGATTGTCTGAATGTCCAAAAGTTAATAAATTAGGATGAATACATCGTGCTTGGTATCAAATAAAAGATATGATTGAGTAGATTCTAAAAATTGTAGATACACATCTATACTTATATATATATATATATATATATATATATATATATATATATATATATATATATATATATATATATATATATATATATATATATATATATATATATATATATATATATATATATATATATATATATATATATATATATATATATATATATATATATATATATATATATATATATATATATATATATATATATATATATATATATATATATATATATATATATATATTATATAATAAAGAGGTAAAGTTTGTGATGTTGTAGGAAGTAATCTCTGGATCTACTGAACCGATTTTGAAAATTCTTTTACCAATAGAAAGCCACGTTATTTGTAAGTGTCATAGGCTATATATTAACCCGAAAAATGAGAAGACTTTTTCGTGGTAGTCGGATTTCCAAAGTAAGTCGGAAAAAACGGTCGAACGAAAACGTTTCTAACGAACGCTGCCTTAACGATGAGAGATATATGATTAAGTTCTAGAGAAAAGTTGTAGAGCTTGATAATTCCTACAGAAAAGTCAGCGACAGCATATGTCTAACTTTTATATTTAAGTAACAAAAAGTAGTATTTTATATTAAAAATTAATTTTAATCATTAGGTCATGTTTATTGGTCATATTATCAACAATTATGAACTATTATCAAAATAAGTAAATTTATCGTCTTAAGTGTTTAAAACAAAAGACTTTTCCCTTTTACTGCATAAATAGTTAAAGAGATAATACGACATAGGTATGGAACCGCGACCGTGTCGTCTATTTATACTAATTTATACTAATATTATAAAGAGGTAAAGTTTGTGACGTTGTAGGAAGTAATCTCTGGATCTACTTAACCGATTTTGAAAATTATTCTACCAATAGAAAACCACGTTATTTGTGAGTATCTTAGGCTAAATATTAATCCGAAAAATTAAAAGACTTTTTCGTGGTAGTCGGATTTGCAAAGTAAGTCGGAGAAAAAACGGTCCAACGAAAACGTTTCTAACTAACGCTGCCTTAACGATAAGAGATATAATATGATTAAGTTTCAGAGAAAACTTGTAGAGCTTGATAATGCCTACAAAAAAGTCAGCCACAGCATATGTCTAAATTTTATATTTAAGTCACAAAAAGTAGTTTTTTATATTAAAAAAATAATTTAAATCGTTTGGTCATGTTTATTGGTCATAATATCAACAATTATGAATTCATATAAAAATAAGTAAATTTATCGTCTCAAGTGTTTAAAACGAAAGACTTTTCCCTTTTACTGTATATAATTTCCCTTTTACTGCATAAATGGTAAAAGAGATAAAACACTCACAAATAAGACACTCACAAGGAGACACTCACAAATAAGTGTTATATAGTCAAATTGGCATGCAAATACATACATACATATGCAGTAAAAATATAACCCTTCTTTTGGAAGTCAGGAAATAAATCATAGCACTCAGTACTAACCGAACCATACTCATAATTTCATCACAAGAAAAAAGTTTGACCGCCCAACAAAGTGGGCACGGGTCAGCTAGTAGTTATATAGAAAGATAAAAAAATGCGTTTAAAACAAAATGTAAATGTAATTCTATGCGATATGTAACCTGGGCTCTGACAGATGTGTATCTTACTTTAGAAGCATACGACGGCATTTTTTAAGTTGTTAATTCAATTTCTATTATGCTCATGCATTTGAATGTATATGTAAATACAAATAAATATACATAAAACACGAATGTTTAATAAAAAACGTTTTATTGTATGAGCAACGAGGGCAACCTCGGTGCTCGCGTCGACCCTGCGGCCGGTGCGAGGCAATAAAACGTGTCACGAATGGCGCGCGATATATATAGGGTATTACATTGCTCCAAGCCGTACTACGTTTTAGCAGCTAGGATTTGACTACGAAACGCAATGTGAAAATAGCAATCATATAGTTCCAAACATTGATTAATCTTCTCTTATGCTCAGTAGCCCAATATATAGCGTCCAAACAAGGCGGTACGGTATCCTGTCTAAAAATAAAATAATTATGTAATGACAAACAATTTTTATATCAGCTATTATTATTTGAATATTATTGATTATTGTTAGCTGCATCTTTTTTACGAATCAAAGTGTGATAAAGTGTGCGAATCTATCTTAACTTGATACCTACCGATAGCAAATTCCTCAGTGAGTAAAGTGGCATATGTGAAAATCTCGAACGCCAAACCGTACGTAGAAAAAAGACATTTTAATTAAATAGTGGTCACCTACAATCGAGCGGAAAACCACCAACAGATACATTCGAAAAACAGCAATACCATCACTGTATATACGTAATTATTACTGCAGCGACCAGTCGGACAATAGCCCCGTCGTTTCGTCGCCGAACTGCAATTTGCCTATCGTGAGTGCCTGGGATCTATCCTTGGTCCGGCTAAAATATTTTTAATTAAAATAGATACGCGAGCGCCATCCATCGGTGTTTAACTATACGCATGAGGCAGGAGAATTAAATTGCCATATCAATAAAAAAAAAACAAAATATATAATTTAATAAAATCGGCCTACTGCGGCATCTCGTGGAAATTCCAAAAATTATTAATCGCAGGACTAACTCAGCGCCATCTAGGATTGACTAGTGGAATTACGAAAAAAAATACCGCCAGTAGTGGCAATGGCACCGTCATTCGCCTCCGTAATTTGTAAAAAATGTGATACGGATATAAAAGACGCCACTGCGGTAGTAAAGTGTACCGAGTGCAAAAAGGCGTTCCACACGACTTGCACTTCAAACAAAAAGATCGGCAAGACTACTTTAAAAACCTGGAAATGTGATTTTTGCTTGGAGGACAAAGCACCGAAAACAGCACTTACCCCTCTTTCTATCAGTGCTACGAGTGCCTGTAGCAGCGATCCTAACATCTCTCTTCATTCTCCGTTAATCTCGCATACGATATCGAGATCAACCCACCAGCTGACCAGTTCCCTCATGTCGGAGACTACTTTCAAAAAGGAGCTGAACAATTTTAAGGCTCATATTGCAGGAATGCTTGAAGACAAACTTCTGCTATTCAGCAACAAACAGGCCGAAACCGCAGCTGTAAAGCATGCTGAAATTGCCGCTCAAAATTGCGCTATCTTAGAAGCCATTACCGTCATTTCAAATAAATACGATGAAATAAATCAACGGATGGCAGACATCGACAATAAGTTTAAGGTAGTGAAAAGGCTGGAGGACTCTAACATCAACCTGTCAAAGCGGGTGTCTTTCCTGGAGGAAAAGATCGATCTTATTGAAGCTCACAAAATCGCAACGGATGTAGAAATACGTGGTGTGCCGGAACATCCTCGGGAAAATCTGTCGCAATATATATTGGACATAGCGAAGACCATAGACTTCAATGGGGACGTCAAACAAATTATATCAATGGAGAGGAAACACAACGCAACCGCTGCAAGAGGGAATCCAAAATCAATAATTATAAAATTTGCAATCCAGAGCCAAAGGGATAATTTCTTAACCTCTACAAAGGCTTTCAACAATAAAAGCAAAAATAATAGCGAAAAACTTAACTCTAGCCATATTAACTTGCTATGCGATAAGCAACCAATATTTATTTCCGAACACCTGACTCAGCGAGCAAAGTACTTATATATGATTGCCAGGAAGTTTGCGAAAGAGAAGCACTTTGCTTTTTGCTGGTTTAAAAACGGAAAAATATTTCTCAAAAAGCAAGAAAACGCTAAAACTTTTCAAATCAAAAACGAATCGACCTTGGATGCTATGTCTTAAGTCTTCGGTAGAACGCTTTGCTATAAATTCCCTTGAACAAAAAACGGCTTTCATTAAAATCTTTCGATTCGTTCTTGAAGTAGCTTCAGTATGTATGAAATTATTATTAATAATATATAATTTATTAACTATTTATATAACAAATAACTCTCACTATTGTATACTAAAATATCTAATAATTATTTTGGAAAATGTGTTTATATGGTATTCATTTACACTTATGAGTATTGCACATGAACGCTGTAAATTGTGGCATACACACACCACTTATCCAGAAGTGTCATTGAAAAATTTCTTTATCCAAATACTCGAATTTAATATGTTTTATTATTTAATACACCTTGTACATTCACGCTATGTATTGGGAGATTTTAAGTTTTATCACCCAGAATTCATTTCCGCCTACTATGTTGTCAGTTGTCAAAGGAGCTCTTGTGTAAAAATAAGCTACAAATTTCCTCCCTACTTTTTGCAATGCATCGAGAACCTATTCGCCTGGTACTTTCTTCAATATGACTGATATATGCGATTCAATTAATCGTTTTTCTCGGTTTAATTGCATTGAGTTCGATTGCCCAAATCAATGCAAACAACATTTAAACCAACAAAAGTCTCTGAATATTTTATCTATGAATATCCGTAGTATTAACAGAAACTTTGCTGATCTCCTAATTCTTATAGACCAGTTCGATAATTCGTTGGATGTCCTAATACTAACAGAATGCTGGATCAACGATATGCGTGTGCCAAAGACTATAGATGGGTTTGTATGTTACAACACGAACCTAGTACAGCGACAAAACGACGGTGTAGTCGTATATGTTAAAACTGAATTACGGGTAGTAGTCACAGAAAATAATATCGACAACGCAAATTGCCTTCATCTTCTGTTAGAAAACGATATTAATATTTTAGCAATATATAGATCCCCTAGTAAACCAAACATTACGGTGTTTTTGCAATCTTTAGATAAATTATTACAAAAATATAGCAGGGATTTAAATGTTTTAATTATCGGGGATCTCAATATTAATATACTAAGTGAAAACGACAAACAAACAGACGATTATTTAAATTTATTGGCTCATTATGGCCTAGGTGTAGCAATTGACAAGCCCACGAGAGTTGACGGAGATCGTCAACGTTGCTTAGACCATTTGTACTTCAGTGTTCTATTACAGATCACTATGCCACCGGAATCTGCATATCAAAACAAATTAGAAAAAAACCGCCCAGATATATTACAAAACGTATTACAGATAAGAATATGTTCGTAGAAAATATAAAATCAATTGATTGGGAACTAATAATCCATGAATCTGATCCAAATAAGGCAACTCGCAATTTCTTAGGTCTAATTACTGAAGGAATAAAATGCGCAACGACTGAGAAGGTCATTAAAATAAGCAGATCCCAGATAAAAATTAAACCATGGATCACAGACGGTCTTGTTTCATGTATTAAGAAACGCGACAGACTTCATAGGAAAACCAGAGAAAGTCCAAATGATATTCAGTTGAAAAATCATTATAAAAGCTATCGTAATATATGCAAAAAAATAATCGAGAAAACGAAAACAAATTACTATAAAGAAGTTATTAAAGAAGTAAATGGCGATCAAAAAAAAAACTTGGAGTATTATAAAAGAAATTGCATATGGTAAAACTCAGCGTCACAAAATAACATCTATCAATATTAAAGGGGATATAAAACACGTAGAGGAACATCCTGCAGAAATTCTTAATTACACAAACGACTTTTTTAGTAACATTGGACAAAACCTGGCCGTAAATATATTGTCAAACCTTAAAACAACTGAGTCCGCGCTAGCTGATAATTTTAATGTACGAGCCAATAGCCAAACTTCATCTAATTTTGAATTCACTACAGTCGATATCAAAGAAGTCTGTCAAATATTAAGTGACCTCAAGGACGATTCGGCCCCGGGTCAAGATGGAATTCAAGTGGCCATGCTTAAAACGGTGCCTAGCTTTATTTCTGGCCCTCTTACGCACATCATAAACAGGAGCTTCGAAAGCGGAATTTTCCCAGAGTGTTTAAAATATGCCAGAGTTACTCCAATATTTAAATCTGGGGACGAGGAAGACATTAGTAATTATCGCCCGATCTCCCTGTTGAGTGTAGTATCAAAAGTGATCGAGAAAGTGGCCAAATCTAGGCTTATGCACCACCTGGAATCTGCGAACTTACTATCAAACAATCAATATGGCTTTAGACAAGGTCGGGGAGCAAACGAGGCCATAAGTTCGGTTACAGAACTTATTGCCAAAAAACTTGACGAAAAGAAAAAAGTACTTGGTATTTTCCTCGACCTGTCAAAAGCCTTTGATACAGTCTCTCACACAATCCTAATAAGAAAGCTTCACCTTTTTGGTATTTCTGGTAAAGCTAATGAGTGGCTCGAAAGTTTTCTTACAAACAGGTCACAGATCACTGCGATAGGGGATCAGGAAAGTAATAAACATAATGTTTTATATGGGGTGCCGCAGGGCAGCGTATTGGGTCCTTTACTCTTTCTGATGTATGTCAACGATTTATGTGATATGACACTTGAAGGTAAAGGAGCCATAATCTCATTTGCAGATGACACCGCTGTCATAATTGAGGCAGATACTTGGGATGAAGCGTTTACAGACGCGCAATGCTCCCTGAACAGTATTAAAACATGGCTTGATCGACATATATTGAAACTCAATATCTCGAAGACGAAGTACCTAGCATTTTCACTCAGACCCAACCTAACCTCCAACGTATTACCCTTAAAAATTCACCAATTTAACTGCAGTGTATCTTCAACCCAGAATAATTGCAAATGTGAGCATATAAACATTGAAAAAAAATTTAGATATTTAGGCATAGAAATAGATTCCAAACTAAATTGGGAATTCCAAATAAAATCGCTTACGGCGCGAACAAGGAAATTACTGTACGTGTTCCGCGAACTTAGGAATGTACTGAGTAAAGAAACACTGCGAATGGTGTATATGGCTCTTGGTCAAAGTATATGGGTGCATGGAATTATAGCGTGGGGCTCATGTACAAAAACAACAATGGACCGACTATTAAAAGCACAAAAGTTACTAATAAGAGTCATAAACAAAAAGCCTCCTCGGTACAGTTCAAACCAGCTCTTTGCGGAGTTTAAGGTTTTGGATATCTGCCAGCTATTTATTAAGCAGTGCCTTGTAAGCTTTCACAAAACTAAAGAGTACAGAGCAAGAAGTCAACAATTGTACTTAACGAGAAATGCTGGTAAGGAATTTTTCACAATTCCAAAGGTTAAAAGCACATTTGCCCGAAGACAATGTTTTTTTATCGCCCCGAAAGTTTATAACTCACTATGTGAAACCACGAAAAACGTGAAAAATTATGTAACTTTTAAAGGTAAAGTAAAAAACTGGCTTCTAGATATTGGGCGTTCAAAAACTAAAGACCTTATTAATACTGTAGGGTGAATATTTAAAAAAATATGTATTTGTAAAATTGTGCAATATTATATATCATTTTCTTAAACATATATACTAGAATGTAGTGTTTATTCAATATTTGTATATATTATTACTTATTTTCCACTTAAATTTATTGTATATAATGTAAAGTTTACTTTATTTTTAGCCCTTAATTGCATACATATATATTTATTTTTTTTCTACTTTAAATTTTACTTTAATTTGTGTAAACAACACATTTGTTAAATTTAGAAATATTTAAAATTGATCACCTTCGTCAGTTCGCGAGTTACAAAAATACAGTTGGTATAACACAGCACAGCCAGAGACAGACCTTCTAGGTCTAGTTGGTTGTGCGATTTCGCCTCATTCGGATATGCTAGCATATTTATATCCATAGAGCTATGTTTTTCGCTATTATAATGTTTGTTCTTAATTATTCCTCATGTACAACAGTATGCATGTCCTTGTATGTTTTTGTTCTTGTACGTTATAAATAAATAAATAAATAAATAAATAAATAAATAAAGATGTATTTTTTTTATTTGATTTACAGGAATGCAAAAGATTGCACTGATAATTTAATGGTATTATTTTTGTCATTGGTGAAATAGTGAGTTTCTGTATTCAATGAGTCCTTTATTAAAAAAAACTATTCATTGCGAATGTTACTATAAATGGCCAAATAAATCGCAATTGGTTTCGCTGAACAATGCTATCAGTGCCACCTGCATGTCGTTGGTGCAGAAGGGTTGCCAAAAAGTGCTATGCTATTGAGCAAGTTAATATTAATTGTTATATATACAGCCTAATATCGATCGATTACCAGCTAAAAATGTAAGCGTCTATAAATTTCAATTTATTTTGAAAAGGATAATAATTAGATACAACGCAGATACATTAAATTTCGTTGTCGAAAACCTAATTATTAAATGATTTTTTACTACCAAGCATATGCGTGTTGCTTCTATAGATTCAAAAGATTATAAGTTTTGTTGAGGGTAATCAATAGAAGGCCGCCACGATATGACTCCAACATGCTATTCAAAGAAAGTAATGTGTTAGATATACGCCAGCTGTTTGTGAAACAGTCACTCATGTTCTTCCATCGAATCTCAGATAAACGACTACGAAGCCAGCAACACCGAACTACAAGAGCATCTGCAGGTATGAATTATGCCGTTCCCCGAGTTAATTCTTCATTTGCCCAAAGACACTTTAACTATATAGCACCTAAAATATTCAACCGTCTTGATGACAAAATAAAGGAAATAGAAAATACCATTTTATTCAAAAAAAAAAAAAATGGCTTCTTGACCACATAGGTTGTTCAAGGACAGAGAAAGAACTTCTCTGTCCTTGTCATATCTTACTTTATATATAGTCATATCATATCTTACATTATGTATAGAGAAGAAAAAAAGGCGTGGAGTCGCTTCTGGTCTACATAGGCCAGATAAGTCTCCTTTCATTTATTTTATACGTTAATTTATTTAGTATTAATACATAATTTCAATTTGAAAATAATAATTTACAATTATACTAATCAAATATTTATATATATATATATATATATATATATATATATATATATATATATATATATATATATATATATATATATATATATATATATATATATATATATATATATATATATATATATATATATATATATATATATATATATATATATATATATATATATATATATATATATATATATATATATATATATATATATACCAATACTGACGTAAATTGCTGAAAAAAAAACAGGGCTGATTGTTTTTTAATGGTGATTGTTTGAACCAAATATTTTTTTTTATTAATCTGCTAGTAATTTAGATACGAATAAAAAAAATGTTGACTGTTTTATCAGTTTTAAATGAAGTTAATGGAGTTTAAGGCCATGGAAATGAAAAATTTCGCCATATTACAAAAAAAAAATCATTAAAGAAATCGTGAGGCCTAGGTTAAATTTTAGGGGCCAAGCATGTAGGTCAGGGACTCACTTGTCCGTCATAATCGTATGTACAACCGTCTGCCGAACACCCTGTATATATATATATATATTTTACACAAAACCAATCAAATATTAACAATATTTTACAATTTTATCTTATGTTTTGAACTCTTGTAAATATCATGTAGCTTTAAGTATACACTTCTCGACCAGAAATTACGATTTATATCTTATTTCATGGGAACGAGCAAATGAAGTATTTTATTTTTATTTTCATTTAATGGCTGGCTGATAGCAAGCACTGCAATCGTATATCGTCCTTTTAAAGAGTGGATATATTCGAATTTCAAATCCAATTTTCGGTATGTCATTCCGCATTTAAGAGACGATTGATTGTGATTTTTTTCATTGTTTTTGCTTTAATTTGTCTTTAATAAAGACATTTTATTTTGGTTTGCATAAGGATACGCTTTGTTTTTGAGATGTGGATGAACGGCGATCGTTCGCTAGCGATAAAGGGATCCCATTAACCTACATTGCACTGTCGAAAGTAGTGCTCATCCAGACATACATCTCATTTAAAATAAGCATTTCCCAATCCAGTCCGGGAAAAACCTTCCAGCTATGTAAGTGGCTTTTATTATTTTTATTTTTTCATCAAAGTGTCATCCTTTAAACGAATTCTTTAAAAAAAGATTTTACACAAAACCAATCAAATATTAACAAAACTATATATATATATATATATATATATATATATATATATATATATATATATATATATATATATATATATATATATATATATATATATATATATATATATATATATATATATATATATATATATATATATATATATATATATATATATATATATATATATATATATATATATATATATATATATATATATATATATATATATATATATATATATATATATATATATATATATATATATATATATATATATATATATATATATATATATATATATATATATATATATATATATATATATATATATATATATATATATATATATATATATATATATATATATATATATATATATATATATATTTCTGCATAACTTTACTATTATACTATATAATATGATATAAGGTATTAAACAAAATGTACTACATTGTAATATAATGCAAAAGAATTATACTATAATATAATTAGATCGTTATATTTATATATTTGTGTATGTATGTATATATATGAATGTATGTGTATATGTATCTATATGAGTACCTACGTCAGTTAGGCTTCTCCACCTAAGTCAGAAAATAAGTCGTATGCCCAGATACAGGCTATATTTGGCCTAGTTGGGTATGCGCTGAGCATGGTCATGTGAATGTGGGCCGTTGTTTCTTCGCACCATTACTTGGTATGACCATTTTTATGTGTTTTATAATTATGTTTGTTACAAATAAATAAATAAATAAAATATAATAAAATATAGATTATTAAGGTTATTGAATACTTATATAGATTCAAAAGGTTATAAGAAAAGAAATTTGGAAATTTGTCAACGTGTTAGATTCCCCTCAATTTCTTAAACTTGCATAGGAGGGCTTCAGTGGTACCTACTAGTAACTGTTGATACAATCTTTCTAAGCAAATACGTCAAACGCTGTTTATTGCGTATACGAAAATTCTTCCTCATAAAGCGACGAAATTGAAACATTCTGTTAGCATGTTAGTGAGTAGCGAGGCGAGCACCTTGAATATTTCACCTACGTGCATGCTCTTGATTCAGGAATCTCGTACTGAATACCTTTACATAACTGAATTATTCCCAGCGTCAGAGAAGCCGTAAATCAAGATGCGTATGTACATATACGCCAGACGCTCCTGTCGGCGCGGGCGGATTGATAGGGTTTCCGAATACCGCGAGACAATCAGGTATGCACGGTGTAATTATTTCTGTAATTATTATGGTACTAGAATGTCAATAGGTTAATTAATTATCCGTTTCCGCGAAATCGAGTGCTAAATGTGACGGCATTGATTAATCATAATTACTAGGGTGGATATGAGAATTGAACCGCGCTAGTTTACGATTTATGGGGTCATTTTCCATTTCACGTCACATTTACATGTCCCATATGAAGTAGAGCCTTTGAGATATTTTGAGCCCACACGAACACAAGAAAAACTTATACCGCTCTGTATTTTTCCAAAACTGAATGAATGAGTTAATATCTTTATTGCACAAAATAGTTTAAGTAAAATGGGCGAACTTATTGAATACTCCTTCAATTTGTTATAGCCAACCCTTATGTTTCCGGGAATCCGATAGTGGCAATAAAAGTGAAAATATACAATAATAAAAGCAAAACAATGTAATACATAAATCCGAAAGTACGAAAAATTAGAAATAGGGCTAGAAAGGTTAAAAGTTTAAAAGTGCAGATGTTAGATCCGAATATAAAAAAATGCGTTTACGGAGATGAATAGAGTAGAGACAATAAAGTACCTAGTGTTCATTATGGACTATACTCTGAAGTGAGAAGAACACATTAGGTGCACTGCAACAGAAGTGAGAAAACTTATCGATACATTTAAATTATTAAGAAATGCCGCGTCCAAAGATTTGGTAAGAAGGATATACCTTGCATTGGCCCATAACTAATTAGAATATGGAATCATAGCTTGGGATTGAGCTTCCCTGCAAGCACTTGATCCTCTTACAAAGGCACAAAAGTCGCTATTAAGAGTAATCCACAAAAAACCCTTCCGGTATCTTTCAGAGAACTTATTTAAAGAATCGAATGTGCTAGACGTAATCCCACTCTACTATCACAATGAGAATCATCATCTATATGCAAGACACCATAAATATACAAGAGCCCCTTAATACTTTATTCATATTATACGAAAAGAAAAGAGAAAATAGAAAGAAAGGAAAAAATAAAGGTAACCCTTCACCAAACAAATATCAAAAATATATTTAAGGAAGAGAAGAAATCAAACGAATTTTAAAATCGGATGCAAATAATTTATTGCGCATCATTAAAACGAAATTCGGAATAATATATGATACTGTGTATCACCCAAATTTTTGTTTTCCTAATTCGCCACTGGCCCTCGGTGTGGCCCGAGGTATACGAAAGTCGTCAAATTTATTCAGCATAATATATACATGCAATATAAATTAGCTTGCCTCGCCTTAATTAAAACTCTTTAAACCAAAGCACGTGGGCTCAGTTAGGTACGGCGCTGAATTAATTCTCTGTTGTTTATTTCCCTTTCGATTAATTTTACATCGATCAAAGCCGACGTCAAACTTTCCGTAAACCAAACTTTTTTATCGGATCTCCACCGAAAGGAAAGTTACGAATTTTGTTTTTCGCTCGTCCTATTAAAGGATTTATTTCCCGATTCAATGTGGGCAAGATATTGTTACACACCTGGCATTTCGCTACCAGAATTATTAAATTCTTGGATGCTTTTATCTAAATTTATAAATATAATTTCATATTGAAAAATGTGGCTACGTGTTCATTATCACAAATCTACTTTCTAAGTTTTAGTCTGTGTTTCGGTTCCTTTTAGTCCGGAGTCCAAAGCTTACCCTCCCCCCCCCCCCAGAAGTTAAACAATATTATTACAAGCAAAAATATTTAAAACAATAAAAAGCACGACTGCCGCTACGGAAAGTGAAGCATTGTATTTATAATTATTTTTATTACGGTTTTTTAAAAAATATTTGTAGTTTATGTGTTTATCCATATATATATACATGTACATTTCCGGATTATTAGTACACTACAGTAATCAGACCTTTCATTTGACACTAAACACGATATATTTATGTTCATTTATTAACACGGCAAAACTTTACCGGCAAGCAGACAACCGGCGCGCTAAACTCCCTAAACACCCTTCCCTCTCTCCCCCCCCCCAAACACCCCCTCTTCAAACATTCCATCAAATCCGCCACCCCACTCAAATCCGTACCAAACCCTGCATAACAGCTCATTAAAATAGATTAAATAATTGTAAAAATATGTAAAACGTTTTTTAATTCATTTGGTTTATATTTTTGTTTTTAATTATAATCTAAGATACTGTAAAAAATACCAAACATTAGAAAATTTCCCTATGAATCTATTCCAGTTGACACGCAAACAATATTCGATGAGCGAAAATCACAGTTAGACTTAAAACCGATACTGCTGCGATTACACGAATTCTGTATTCAGTATTCAGTATTTAATGTATTTTTTCAGAATACACAATGAAAGCACGAAGAATGTCTCCTAAGTTAGTTCCCTAGGGAAATCGTTTCACTGACCTACTAATGTTGGACAACACACCCATTGGCAGCAATTTCGTAGGCCCAAACTAAATCGAAATTTCGCGCTTTAAAAAATACGTTTTAAGGACCTTTATTTGTTAGATTGGCTCTTTCTGCCACGGTGCTTAAAGAAGAAAGTATACTTGATGCAGCCCACATTGTAAGTAGTAGATATGACTACTGGTCTAATTCGCTTGTGCCTGCTATGCAAGAAATTCATCAATCAGTATACTAGGTTACAGTATACCATATAGTAGATATATAGGTATACCATATAGTAGATATAAATTCTATAATATACAAAATTTCACATCGGTAAATAAAAAAGATGACAAATATATTCGACGATAATATATTTATAGACATACGGACAGAGAGTCAATTCTCACCACGAGCGTTCCATTTGTTGTATTTTGTAAGGAAAAGAAAAAAATCGGTTGTGTCACCTTAACCCCATACCCCCCCACCCCCATCTCCCACCCCTTCCATGACTCCCCCTCCCACCCGATAGTGATTGTGTCAAGTGACTATGATAGTAAATGTAGTATATTTTAGTATTGTGTAGTATTGTCGTGGTATTAAAACGGTATTTTCTTAAATGAGGCGGCATTTACATTTTTTTTCAAAATTTTTGCACTTGTAAATTTTAAGAGATTCCCGACGTGATTTTGAAACAACTGTGTACCAAATTTCAAATCTCTAACTGCAATATTTCGATATTAAATTATGACTAGCGCCGCCCCCCCCCCCCCCACTGGTGTACCGATTTTAAGAACAATATTTTCAACTGTTGCCCTGATCAAATGATGCCTGGATGTCAAATTTGAGCTCAATCGGATAAAGCGTTTATTATTATATCGTCGAGGAATACACACAGACAACCACGAACACAGACACACAGACACAAAAACACATACACACACATACGCACCCTCACACAGAAAACACACACATACGCGCACACACACACACACACACACACCCTCACAGGGAGACATCAGTCTGGAAATGGTCTTAATCGTCTCGGGAGGTGTCAAAATGTATATCCGTGTTCTTCTCTATTTTTTTAGCGCATTCACAAGACTTTTCCTCTGTCGGCAAAGTAAAATCTAGGGTTGACATTCAGCGATGGCAATAAAACTTACTTACTGTTTGATTTGTAAGTGGGAGAATTTCTTATTATCGACACTAAAAGAGAACGATTTTTTCTTCTCTTCCAAAATAGCCAGGAGAAACACAAACCATACTGTACTTACATATATTACTTTGAAATATACTCAGACACAGGAGCATGAAATATTGCTTCGAGCTGCAAAGAGAAATAGCACGTTCTCCGCCCTGCCGATACCGCCCAATACCTCGTTTGTACCAGCCGTAAAAAGGAATCTTACACGCGTCAAGTAATATTGTGTAAGTGGCGTCCATGTCGCACGTATAAGCACTACCGCGGCGGAGTCTGCGGTGTACGTGTGTAGGTGTGCAGAACATTTACATCGGCATAAATATTCATGTGAGTGCAATTTCATAAGGACGGCAGTCCGTGACCTACGACCTCAGCCACGTCGGCTAGCCTCGTAATATCACCGGGATGTGCTCAACGTAAACCAGTGGGTTTATTTCGTAAAGATGTCGTATTATACTTAGCTTTTTTCGAAAAACGGAATGTTTTTCGACGTCTGGATGTATGGAGAAAAGGATATATTATAAATGTTACAGTAAAACCCAGGCAGGTAGTATCGATCCATTGGAAACCATAACTGGAACATGGGCCTTCTGATGTAGCTAAAGTAAATATCGGTGTACCTCAAGGGTCTATATCAGGACCATTAAAATTAATTTATTCATTTATTTATTCATTGCATTTATTTAGTCCCTGTCCATACCATATTTATAGTATATACAGATGTGCCACATGTAACGTTGGCTCTTCTTACCGAATCCCTGTATATTATTAAACGATTAATATTTTTTTTATTTTCTATCATCCGTTGTATTTAACCCCTCTCCTATCGGAGTAAAAATTCAGCCGTCCCATTCGCGCGCGACCTTTTCGCGCGCAAAATCGACGACCTTGATAAAAACGACCATAACTTGTAAACCACTACACGGATCATAAAAAGAAGAACTGTAAAATGATCGCATTGAAATTTGACATATAAAACATTATAACCTTATCTCGTAAATCAATTAAGATAATAATGGCGACAAATTACAAAACGCAAACGGCCCCCCTCGTGTCGTCATCACTGGACCAAGTGGACGCCTCTCATTTCAGTGTATTAAAACTTGCATCCCCAAAAGGACGCCTTTCATTTGAAGGGCATAATGAATCAATATGTAGTAGGTACTTACTACATATTCATCAATGCTATCGACCTTTAAAAATTATAAATTTCTACCTTAGTATACTAAATTAAATAAAGTAAATTAAAACAGAACATTAAACATAACCGTGAAAGTAACGAAATAATAAGTAAACCAGCCATAATTACAAGTATTAAAAAAAACGGTTGGTCAGCCTAAGACGTTCCCGGCAAGTAGACAAGCCCCCGCCTTCCTCCCTGCTTACCGACAGCTCCCCTGTCACCCCCTGCCTCTCCTCCCACCCGCCCCCTCCCCCCCCCTTTACGCTAAATACAACCTCCTCTCACGCACGCCAATATTCCCCTTCCCCAGTAGTGAATGTGTTCGATTAAAATCGCGAATGTAATTCTAAGATTTTATTGTTTGATATTTCAAAAATCGATTGTGTCACTCCAAGACTTTCCCGGCAAGCAGACCAACCCCCCTCCCCCCGCCACTACCCTCTTACCAGCGCCAACGCCCCTTCCCCTTTCCCGACCCCCCCCCCCCAGTGATTGTGTCAAGTGACAATGATAACAAAAGTAGAATATTAAGTATTTTGTAATATTTCCGAGGTTATTAAAATGGTATTTTTCCAAAACTTATGTAGTATTTTCTATACGGCGGCATATTTTTTATACGGCGGCAAATTTTTTTTTGCGTCGCTTGCATACGAGATATTTTAACTAAAATTTCACAACGTGATTTCGGAAAAACAAGGCATCTGTGTGTCGATTTCAAGTATCTAACTGCGAAAGTTTAAAAAATAGGTGAGATTAAAATTACAAAAAGTCGGAACAAAAAAAAAGTCGTGATTTAACCGCCGTACCTATTACAGTGTACGCGCTATAGGGTCCGCTATATTATCGTATAGATTTAAATATACATATATATAAAATATGTATATAGAAATTTATATAAAAACCGCTTATATAAACCGCTATATATTTTTTCTGCTATATTTTAAACAAGTATTGTTATTGACAAATCTAACGAAACAAAATATTTACCTATATTTTGAATAATAACTCAAAGGTGGGTTAAAATAGTCGAGATTGAGTGCGTTTAATAATTCATTAAAAACCGCAGATTTTCCAAAACTGAGCAACCAAGATACCAGTTTTCTCTTAAATACAATTATACTTGGCTTTTTATATATCCTTTGGTACGATATTGTACATTTTGGCGGCTAAATATATAGAAAACTTTTAACCAAAAGGAGTTGTCATTTGGAGCACATCATAATAATCGTCAGCCGCTCTTCGATTTCTGTGCGATTTTTGAGACTTAGTGAAGTTTTTTTTTGTTTTACATGACCCATAATTATTTTGTTAAAGAATTACCGAACTTCCAGCACCTGAAACTCTTCAAAGAGCTTTTTTGATGGGTATTTAAATGGCCTTCGCAAAATGATTTTTAAGATAGATTTTTACGCTACTAATAGAGGTTGTAGTGCGCAGCTTCCCCTTTCAATAATACCATTGTACAATATTGTTTTTTAGTGTATGATATGTTATTTTAATTGTGGTTTTATCTTTTATATTTCACAAATATCTAAATACAAATCGAATTTGACGCATTTTAGAGGCTAAATAATCAATATGCCTCGCCCAGCGCAGACTATAATCAATTATAACCCCGATATATTATAATTGGCTTCACTCTATCGATACTCGTGTATGAGCCATGGTTCATTTCGTCGCAGTCGCGAATTATAAAACCTAGTTTTTTCGGGAATTGCCCAGTTTTTGTAGCATAAAATGTCATATAATTAGTTACAAGCTTTTATTTACCTTGCAATGTTTGTTTATTTAGGGCAAATCTTGCAATCTGAATTAGAACCACTTCCTCTTATCACATGAAGTTGAAATATTACAATATGGTGAGCATCACGACCTGATTACACACCCAAAATTTGCTTCCGACGAGGCTACTCCTCCACGGTCAACAGCACAGACACACAATTTTGTATACGCATTCAATTATTATTATGATAGCCCGTTTTAAACTACACCATAACATGGCTGCTGAGCTCAAGGTTGACTCCCTAATAGGGGACTCCTCAACGGTCAACAGCAGTCACGAAATTTTGTATACGCATTCAATTATGATAGCCCGTTTTAATTTCCACTATGGCAGGACTGTTTTTAAGGCGAATCTTGTTTTATTTTTTGCGAGTTCAGATCCAACCTTATAATAATTATTCTATTTCGATTAGCCAAGCTTTTATGAAATAAACTGCCGGAGGCTATTCGGCCCTGAAACAATTTAACCGGAAAATATTGAAAATGTAAACAGAGACCGGAGAGGCAGTTCCTGGCAAAATTAATGTTACACATTTGGAACAATTGATGGGGGTGATACGTACTTTAAAAGCGTTTAGGCCGAAAAGCAAATTTGTATTGTTTTTAATTGGGCGTGCGCGGTTTTCCGTTCATTTTATTTCGTATTTTAAAATTGTATGTTTAACTGGTGCTCGGACTTTGGGAGTAAATGGCCCCTTGCTGAGTTGGCCACGAAGACCCATTCTGTTTAGGGTTGGTCACACTCACGGGTCCACACCCATCCGGCGGCCTCCACGCATGAAACGAGAGCCCGGGTAGGACTCTGGCTTTAGGGCTAGTTTCCCTTAGGAGTCAATCTTCTGGTGCTCCTGGACGGTCTGCGCACCGTGCGGCGTAAGCCAATCGATTGTGCATTCTGACTACCAGTTGGGGGAGTCGAGAAGCTGTACTGTTTCCTATAGGGCGGGGGTGTTTGCTGACCTTACGGCGACTGCTCTTGAAACGACCATCGGCTACCCGATTCCGGGTGAACAGCCGGTCAAAGGATGCCGCGGCTGTTCACCGCTACGTAAGGGAGAGGACCTCGCATACGAACTCGTAACCAATCGAGAGACCGGAGTAATCTGGTCGCAACTGGAAGTAAGGGCGTGAGTATGCGCCCGCTGGGTAACTAACATTCTTGGCTATCTCACGAATAAGGGGTTGGCCTCTTCAGGGCATGTGGCGCAGCTTGACAGTGGATTGTTTTGTCCTAAGTCTTCTCGTTCACTTCACTGGTGATAGAACAATTATTTCGTTAAAACTTCCTGAGGTGACGGGTTCGCACGTTGTAGTTGATAACTCTACTTGTTTATTATTTTGGTAATTCTATATATAAAATTTACTAACTTAAAAAAGATGTCTCAGCAAGGATTTGAGTAACAAACGAAAAATATGTCTGTAAACTGAACATATTTGAGTTACTAAAAAAAAATATTTTATTATATATAAAAAAAGAAAAATATAATGTAATATTAAGAATATATGAGTTTCGAAATAAAATATATATTTTACTTAATTATACCTTCGGAACAAGCGAAAATGTGGACAATTCATTGGCCTTGATCTGTACTTCCCATCACAGTTCCTCCTCACAGTCAACCGGAGAGTACCCCACCTCTGGACCTGACGGGAAAGAACGATCATGTCCATCGTCACCCGTGAAAATGTATCATTCTTACCATCACAAATCAAATAAATTAGTTTCAATCAATCATTCTTACCGTCATTTCTCAAATCACAATCAAATCATATTTATTTTCTTTAAAAAAAATACATAGTTGTTTAGACACAATACTTTATATAGCCGCCTAATATTCAAAGAAATTTAGAAACCGATACTAAATGCTTCTTAAGACACTCACCACATAATTGATAATAGTAGTATTATATACTTAAAACTGTAGTTTGAGTTGTCATGGAATAAACAATCAAATTGTCTTATTAATATAATTGATTATCGGCGGCAATTTTAAAATAATAATAATAGTATTTAATATTCAATAAAATGTTAAAAATGTCAAATAAAATTTGACAGTCATCTAATTATAATTCGTTGATATTATGTGGCCGAGCCACACGATGCGGTGCGGCGCCGCACCGCAAAGATTTTGCCGTATTGGCGTACACACGGCGTATGGAGCACTGTGCATAGCGCTGCAACGTTACTACGACGCCGCAGTGAGCGAAGAGTGTTGTAGTATGGCGTATATGTTGTAGTATTTTAAGTCGTACAGTCTGGGAGAGAGAGAGACGTATGTTGTTGCTCTTATTACTAAGCCACCGCCAAAATCGACGTAAAAACAGATGGTAATACTGGCTCAGTCCACTTATTGCGTTAAGGAATAGCGATGCTCGTACTTATAAAACTTACTTACCTGCTCGTATTGATTCATTCTCGTTAAGGATGCCGGTTAATTAATATTCATCCTGTATATGTAACTTTAAAAATCATTGATATTTTTTATGACGTTTTGTTTCGAATTTTATGTACAATTAATGTAATTTTAGTAGAATTAAGTACGATAATGTTTAATATATTTTTCATGATCATAATTATTCAAATAAATTATCTACCTTAGAACAGTCGGCAGCCAAGTAAGGTTTTGACTATTGTAAATTATAACTATTGTAAATATAAAAATTCCTTAAATAATTTGAAATTTAAGTAGGTTAAACTTTTTACAATTCAAAATATTCTATGTCTTCATATTTTACAGCAGACATTTTAATCTAAAAATTAATGGCCTAACTTAAACTCTCACGTAACTACTCGTATATCCCCAATAGTATATTGTAATATATACCTGTTGGTGAAACTGGTCAGCGGAAATTTGTAAAATTATTGTACTAACAGTGGCACTTGAAAGTTTTGAAGTTTCTCTGTTTCTCTCTCTCTCTCTCTAACCAGCCATAATTGTGTTGTTGTCTCTTTCACTCACCGCAATTGGGTGCCCTGACCAATTCCATTCGACGCTATTTCTCTTCGATCACAATCGAATAATTCCAGCGCCAGCACTACTAAAATAGTTCCCTCATAATTAATCCTCGATTATGAATCGGAATGCCGCCGCTCCGCCCGCACCGTAATTGTTCGATTGGATGCGAGATATGTAATTGTGTCGGAATGCCTCCGCGGAAACGTTGGCCGGAACATAATATTTTTTGACAGGGAAACACGTAATCAAAACTCAATTAGCCGCACCATTCCGGTCACGTCGGGCCTTTCGCACGTCATAGATAATTTATAAGCCACTAAAAGGCGAGCAGGAAAAAGTTTCCCGCTCCTGTTTCCCGCTCCTGCTTAATATATTATACGAATGATGTATCGCGCCATCGAGCACGCCCCTTCCTTTCCCGACAAAACGGCCCAAACACATTCAATGATTGCTAACATCGCTAATTGGGGTACAGTCCTATCATTATCTAATTTTACAAGTCATATAGTTTATATTCGACGATTAAAAGGAGAAATGTATAAAGCGCTAATATAACAATTTCAAAGACATAAGAGATTTAAATAATTCTGAAACCATATTCCAAGAATATCATGACATGCCAGACAGTTGAGATTTGGCGTAAGCCAAAGCTAAAGAGCGTAATTTTTATTTTTTATCGTCGAAATCTGTATTGATGGATTTGACCATTAATTAAAATTTTGACATTTTTAATACACGATTATTTATTTTCTCAAGAAAATACCACATTATGACTATTAATACCACATTATTACTATTATAATTACGGTTATGATTCTCTTTATTTAATCAGAAATTTTACACAATGTATTATTTTGTAAATTTTGAAGATTATCATACCGATCATAAATTACCTAAATTAATTTAGAATTATATATTTACAACTATCATAATAGTTAATTTTACATAATTAATTAGATACATTACTGACAATATTAGACGCAACAATTCATCCAAGTGTAGGAATGCCTACCTACCGGAGTATAATGAAATTGTATTGTATTGTACTCGTATTGTAAAGGACAGCCACTTAAAGTTGAACATTTAAAAACAACTCAAGTATCATTAAATTATTTGATTTTTCTTCTCAAAAATATACCGTTTTATAAACAGACCGTTATTATAACATCAATAAATGGTCGTTTCTCCAGCACCATTCACAATCTGTATTTACAATTTTGCATTGACAGTTTACTTTGAAATATTCCCATTTTTCGTTTCATCCATTCCATATATTTTAATTTAATAATTAATTCAAACAAATTGTATACTCATAGCGCAGGTGTTTCAAACTAGTATACCTAGCGACGGCCGCTAGTTACACAGATTATGTCAAAACCTGTCTCTCTAAGTGGTGAAGGGGGGGGGGGTCTATTATATAATAATTTGTATTGGTGTTATCTTTACAATAGCTACTACCTAGTTAGGAACGATACAAAATATTTTTATATATTAACGGTGTATTCGTGACTTAATAAATTAAAAATAAAATATTAATTAATAATATGAATAAACATACTAATGATTTACATATGGCTAATTACATTACATTATAATAAATTTTCATAGTATCCAATTGACGGCTAAAAACCGCTCTTGGACATGTCAAAATATTTGTGTTAGGTAGTAAGTCTCGTTACTACTCATCACTTAACCTGTAGGTATAGGTAGTGAAGCATTTAACTATTATATTGTAAAAAATAGTATATTACTAGAAAATTACAATAATAATAAATATAGTCAATTATTTGGAGCCTACTAAAAGTTATTCATCTTGAAATATTATTAGAAAACAAAATAAATGTTTATTAATTAAAATAGTCAGTAATTCGAATGGGTACCTACTAAAAGTTATTCATCGCAATAAACAAAATACCCAGCAAAAGATAAATATTAACAATAGAAGCTTAACTATTTCTTGAAATGCGTTAATTCTCCTGTTATAACTTCTGTCTCGATCTATGTACGTATATATACGTGAAAACCGAGTTTTACGTGCCAAAACAAAACTCTCTTTTTGATTATTATATAGTACACGATTCCCATATAATGTTTCCACCAAGAACGTGTCGGTACGTACTCCACTGCAATATATTACGTAATTGTTGTTCCATGCACTTATATCCGCTATTCCATTTCGTATCCTATATATTTTATGACGCGGCTCATACTGCGCCATACTGCGAGCGGCAGCCGGTATGTTGCAGCGTGAACACGCTCATAAAAGAAATGTATTTCTAATCCGATCAGCGCTGACGATGCCACGTGCTGAGGCTAACCATAAATATCTTAGCGTAGTATGGTCGAAATGGGAGCAGCTTTGTCGGTCGTATTGATTGCATAAATGCATTCATTTTCGACTATATTTGGCTGTTCACTAGCAGTCTGGGCCTAATTTGTGTAATAATGCATAGTAGCCAGGTGATTGGTGTTGGTGGAAGGGGAGGGGATACATGCAGAAATTCCAAATCAACACAACACGGGGTAATCAAAATTAAAGATATTAAATCAATATTCTTGATAACACCGGTGAATGAGTATATATGCCATCTAGCTGAATACAGTTTAGAATCGGCTATCAATAAGGTCACCAGATGTAACACTTGTTTAGACCATGTATTTACATCAATTCATAGAAATGTCATAGCGATCGCCTGCGATTGTCAATCACTATCCAACAATCTTATCTGCCAGTTTAAGCAGTCACTTAAATAAAACAATTCCACTAAAAACCGTAACCTCCTTAGATAGCAAGAGTGGAATTGATTGGTAGGACATGTACACAATGAAATATGTGAATGTGAGTACTGACTTCTTTGTTCACACTCTTGAGGCATTAATTAAGGAAAACACTAAAACGATACGCATCTCCCCTAATAAAAAGAAATTAAAACCATGGATTACTTATAAATATAAGAAAGCAGAACAAACTATATCGACGGATTAAATCTGATCCCGGAAATCAGTCTCTTGCAACGTGAATATATCCGGTACAGAAATTTATTGAAAATAATCATTAAAAAAACAAAAAAAAACATGCTATCGAGGTAAACTGAAGGAGATATCATCTGATGCAAGAAAAACTTGGCAGATTGTTAACAATCTGCCAAGTATTTTTCTCTGTTTTTGAATCTGCCAAGGACATTGCTAACGGCAAAAAGATTAATTCCACGGATATAAGACTGAGACTAACTGTTAACGATCTCTATAGACGGTCTTTAACTGATCATATGAAAGATTATTTTTCGGAAAGAGGTGAAATTTTGGCAAATAGAATACATTCTAACAATAAGGTTAGTGAAACGGACCTACCAGATTTATTGACAACAAAAATATAACTTTGACACCTCTGTTATCCCTATTAATCGCTACTGTAGATGTAATTAATAAAATAATAATAATTAACATGATATCCACTAAATCTACACATAACGACTGTATTACATACCGGATTATGAAAGCCAACAAGAGAGTTTTATTTACACCGTCAATCAACATCTGTTAGCATTCCTAGAGGACAACAACGTCACTAAGCCTATACAGTTAGGATTCCGATCAGCTCCAGCCGTCACTGAAGAAATAGTTAAGGCATTAGAAGACGGATACAAATGTGTAACAGTATTCTTATATCTTGCTAACATATTTGATACTCTCTTAAAGTGTCTTTGCTTACGAAACTTCATTTAATTGGCTTTCGCGGTATGTCTTTGCGATGGTTTGAGGATTACCTCTGTGGCAGATCTCGTCACTCAACTCAGGTATAAATTTTGGAGTACCTCAAGGTAGTAAGCTAGGTCTAATTTTATTCCTTATTTACATGAATGGAGTATCATTTATTCCTCTGTTTATTTATTATTATTATTTTATTATTTATTCCGTAGCCGGCGATTGGGGAGGGGGTCGCCCTCCCAGCCAATACGCTGCTGTCGGTGCCGCTGGATCCCGTACTCCATTCACGATTCGCTTCCATTCTTGACGATTTTTTGCCACGTCTCGAGCATCCCTAGCTGACAATCGTTAATTTTTAAGGTCGTATTTGATGTTATTTAGCCAGGTTTTCTTCGGTGCCGATCGCTGATTCAATTGAGCAATCAATTCCTCTGTTTAAGGGAACTTTATACAGCGATTTAGAGACATGTCTAAGGTTTTACAATAATATTTTTTTTTTTGTCAAACATGTCGATAAAAATGAGCCACAATGATCTGTTATTGTTATTAAAATATTCAGTAATACCATTATCATTATTATCAATATTAAAATAATAGGTCACTCTGCTGATTTTTAAATATGTATGTTAATGCAGCATATAAAAAAGTAAAAAACTCACATATGATTACTTTTTCAGAAAAAAATGTTTATTTAAGAATTTTATTAAAATTCTTTATTTATTCGTATTGAAAACATCATTTTTAAAATAAGAATCGATTACTTGGGTTTAAAAAAAATAAATCAAAATGTGTCAATATTCATTTATCATTTTTTTCCTAAAATTCTCGCAAAAATAATCACAATCACACATAAAAAGTGCAAAGCAACCGCTGCAGGTCTTACATTAATAGTATATGAATATTTTAACTGTAAAAAAAGATGTACGATATGCGAGATAATCATCAAGTGTGTGGAACAATTGCGTAGCAGTATCGTAGCACACTCGTATCGATATCGTAGCAAAGTCGTAGCAACGTCCGTAGCACATAGCGCATTATCTTTATTATAAATAACAGAGCAGTTCGAAGGCAAACATCTCTTACGTTATATATAAGGGGATTGGTGTTAACTGTAATATTATGTTTATGGAATGAAACAAATAAATAAAATACTCTTATATTGCAATGCCCAAGGTTCATTGCTTATTATTTTATAATTTAATAACTATTTAATATTCGCCATTCACCGTGTTACGATAATGCGATAAGCAATTAACCGTACACGGCGAATTGGTCAACGACCCTCCCTATTGATTTTAAAATTCTGACGCACCGAATTTAACGGGCGATTTTAGACGGTCTTCCTTCTTGGACGGACCACAGAGGAGAGCGGTCATCGAAGCGGCGGTCCGCGGCTTCCGGCCGCGGGCCGGCTGGTCACTATTCAGCCATATCTCAATGAGAAAGCATTATTCATTAATCAGTAGTAAAATCAGTGTAAATACTTTTAACTAGCAGCAGTGGTCGCTGGCATCTTTCTACATCTCCCATTACCCAGGCAAGTGTGAACAAACGTATGTTAAGGTCGTTCTTTCCACGCGCTCTGCGCAGCCACGTTTTTCTAAATTTCTAGTATGCCATAATAATATTCAGATCCTCACTTAAACGCCTAGGCCGTAATTCCGCGCCGCCAAGCGCAAATTAGATTCCGTATATATATTTTTTCTTTTGCAAATGTTTGCGCCGACCGCCATTACGCGGCTCGGCAAAATCGGTCTCAATCACAGCGATCCGTACTCATTCCTTTCAAACGAACCCTCCTTTCCACTCCGCTCACCATTAACATTAGACGAGGTCAGTATTTTTAGAATCAACATATTTTTAATATAACTTGTAAAAATATAATCCGGGACACGCGGTAAATTCCGTCCCCCAGCCATCCCGTGCGGCATATCCGCACGGATCCAAAATTGTAACCTTTTCTTTCTTTCTCATATATATTTTCATAATTTTAGCTGCAGCGCCCACGCGCGCTGCAAAAGCGGTAAAAACCCATATTGTAAGGTCGCCACGTTTCTTTGGAATAAAAACTTCATTTCACTCATAACTCTTTATTTTCTTTCATCTTATTACCGCGAAAACAGGGATAAAAAGGACATAAAATCAGGTGTTAATAAATTAAGAGAAGGCGGGGTTCCAGCCTGAGGAATTACATAGAATCAAAATATATATTTATTTCATTATTTAATATCTGGCGAAATTCGCATCTCGTCAAGGAAGAATTTATAAAATATAGCAGGGGTTTAGCAAGGTTCCGAACCGACGCGGAACGGGTCGATTATCGTTCACGCAGGCAGTGCGACAGACGGCCGTCAGAGGGCGTGAGCGTAGACGTCAGTACGTTGATACGCGGAGATTGACATCTTTCACAGGAACCAAGGAATATTGCTAAATTCGCGCTCAAGGGCACTCAGGAAGAGCCTCAGAGGTAATTAACAAGTTTAGTGGCCATTTATATAAGTATAAAACACACGGGCGGAGACCCTCGTCCTTGCCAGATCCCTATATCCCCACCTTAAGAAGCGGTGTTTCTTTCAATCCTCCCAAAGTAAAATCAATGTCGTCCGCTCCCCGGAGTGCTCTCGCGTCCGTAGGTCGATCCTTGCCCTGAGGATTTGCTCCCCACGACCCGTTATTAAGGCTCGTCGGCTGAGTGCTGGGTTCTTCAAAGGATTGACTTGCATCCCCATTGCCAGCTGCGCTAGACGATGGCCAGTTGTGCTTGCAGTTTTGCATAGGCTCCGGCTGTTCCCCACGCACCGAAGGCCACTGGCGCCCAAACCTCGATTCAAGAGGACTTACAAAATCAGTATTTTCATCTTTCGTGTTCCTTCGGCCCGTGAGACAGCATCTTTTCCCATCCTGATGATGACGTTTAAATATTAAATAAACGGAGCTCATGACAAAATTCTGTCGCCAACGCGGGGCTTTATTTTTTTTTTAAAAACACAAACTCAACTTATTTTTCCAAAACACTACAAAATATATATTTTTCCCATAGTTTATCGGCCACACTTGGTCGCGAAAATTCTGGTGCCCAATCGCGGGGCTTATATCTTTTAAAAACATACTCAATTTTTTTCAAAACCTTAAAACCTAATTTTTTTTCTTTTCCAAACATATCTTAATTTTTTCTCCTAGTTTATCGGCCACGCTGGTCGCAAAATTCTTGCGCCCAGTCGTGGGGCTCTTATTTTTTTCTACATATATCTTTTTTTTTATTATTTTTTTTCTAAATACAATAAATAACATATAATCTTCCCTCCCAACCCTCCCTAATATTATTATATACTTTACACGTTTTAACCCAGAATTGCAGGTTAAACTTTTTGTTCTGTTCATACTATTATTATTTCATGTTCACATACTATTTACCCTTGAATATTTATAAACTATTAATACACATTCCCTACCAGAAAGGCACAGCTTCTTACCAACCTCACCCACCCACCCTTTATTCATGCTATACATTTTTTTCAGCAGCCTAACCCTAGGTACTTTATTATATATATAATACTTGTTACTCGTTTGGCACTGCATTTAATATATTTTATTACAGCTTTCTACAAGGATATACATTTAATCTTATTATTTTCATTGTTTTCTATTTTTTTTGGATAAATTTGCACATTATGTCTTTGACACTTAACCCTCAAATAGCTAAAACAAATTAGTTTAGACTGAAGACACTTACGCTTTCTCCCAGCTCACCGACACAGGAAATTCTACAAGATACAACGATAGCATTTATCAGATATACAGGACGATCGACTTTAAAAATTAAATGTATCATAAATCAATAAATATTCGCATCTCGGAAACATAACTCAAAGCACAACTCGGACAAACTTTCCCATACAAAATATTTTGAATTTTCTACTTTCACTTCCAACTACAACAAGTTAAAGAAAATAAAGCATCAACACACAGTTCAAGCAGATTTCAACATACTATCAAAACTTTGGGTACCACTCAACATACACATAAATGCAAATTACATGTCGATACACATACACTTCAAATACAAATTAAAACTATTAAAATACATTTCAAAACAAGTCCTGCACACATAAATTTAAAATAAATAAATAAACACAACACGTCAAGCTTACACCTAAGATATCTTCTTCTTTTTTTTATCACTTATTAATTTTTTTTAACTATATTTTTTTTATTTTCTATTCGTCTAAAAACACATACATCCACACATATCACATTCATTAACGTAACACGGACACACACGAGTCGGTACATTCAAATCAAAACAGATTTATAGAGCAAACGCAAGAATTCGCCAAAGGCCTCGAAACATTAGCAGATACATACGACATAGTAAGAGATAGGTTAATGGAAGCTTTCCGAAACAACGCTACACGATATAACTTGAGGCGCAAGCACGTAGAGTTCAAAATAGGTGATACGATTTGGGCCAAAAACCACCAGCAGTCAAGAAAAATTGACTTTTTCTCAAGTAAGCTGGCACCACGGTACATAAAATGCACAATAGTGTCAAAAAAGTCACCTGTTGCTTATGAGATTATGGATGAGAACGGAGTCAATAAAGGTTTATTCCATATTAAAGACTTAGCCCGGAATTGATAGCCGAAATCGGAAGTAAAAATAGTAATAAACACCCTGTGGTCGCTGAGCAAGGGAGGAGAGCGCATTTGTTCAGAGGTAAAAATTAAATTTAAAATAAAAAAGCAATAAGGAACAGGGTAAGAAAGTCAAACAGCCATAAAGAAAGACCAAACGATAGTAACAAGTAAATGAGTAAATTATAAAATAAAACATCCCCTTAAAAACCCAAAATATAAATTAAATATAAATCCCAGATTAGTACCCAAAACCTTATATAAAAATTACATATCGAAGAACCACAGCAAATTAAAAACGGTCAACTGCGCATATATTTTTATAAAAATAAATTATATATAATTTATTTTTATAAAAATAAATATTATCCAACCTGGCTAAAAACCGGTTGGACCCCTTTAAATTTTTTTTAATAGCAACGTATTGTTCATTTTTACTATATTCATATAACCATATTTTTTCTCGACCGATTCCCTTAGCAAGAGCGCTTGCGGATAAGCTAAAATAGCAGCCTACGAAGCGAAGTCATTCTTTACCTAAACTATTTTTTATCAGTACCATATTTTGCGTGCATTTATTTATATATTGAGAAAGGTTCGGTGGTATTAGCCTTTCTATAAAATAGGAAAACACCGGAAAGTTCAAGTAAAATGTTACAATTCCGCTTGCTTCCATTTGATGACTTAGATAGGGAGATATTTTTTATACTTTTCGCACGGAATGCAGTCGACAGGCCTAATTAGCGAACAGGAACCATCGTAAGCATAAACCGTCGCTGAACATTTAATTAGCTACAGAAAAACTTCGTTTCACCCTAACCAAGGTTAGGGCCCGATGGACATTGTCCATTACCATGAACTCCCAATAGGCATTCGCAAGAATTTTTTTATTGAAATAAGCTCCTTAGTTTGTCCATTCGAACCCTATAAAACTATAAACGAACCAGAATTAGCCGTATCAACCGATTCGTTCCATTATTAAATAAATACCATGATCTTGCAAATGCCGTAACCCGGAACGGCTTCACTGTTCACCTTCACGCGGTGGAAGTTGGCGCTCGTGGCCTGCCAGCTAAATCTCTATTTCACCTCTTTAAAGATCTTGGCCTTTCCAGAAAAATAATCAACTCTTTCTTAGAAAAATTATCTAAAACTGCGATTTGCGCATCTCAAATTCTATGGCTTCGAAGGGGGAGTGAATGGGTGGCAAGGTGAACGCTCACATGTGGCAAGACAGCTGTCCTAAACCTACCACAGCCGGTTCGTAAGTCCGGAATCCACTGCTCACCCCCCAGAAGTGTAAAAAAAATAGTATTATGATGGGCCCGACTCCGGTCGGTGAATTCCATGGCAGCTCCGTTTGTATTTATTTATTTATTAAAAAAATAATTCACCATGACAAGATAATAAATAGGTACGAGAAATTCCGTTTTAGTATGAATGAAAGAATGAAAGGGAGCCGATGGATGTCGAAGTAGGAAAGTTGTATGAATACGGCACGAAAGGAAAACTCAATGACAAAAACCGAAAATATTAATCTCACACAGTCAAAAAAATTTTCCAACTTAACAAATGGTAGATACAGCAGAAACTCTGGGCTCAAAGGAACTCACCATTCCAAGTTAAATACTTTCTTTCAACAAGTAAAACAGATGCAGGTAGATCCTAGCCAACTCTTGGAAGAGAAATTATCCTAACTAAACCAACAAGGGCATAGACCGGGATGTCTTCAAACTCCAGAACCAACGTAACGACATTAAAAGCGTATACAGCTGCCACTCTCACTCCCAGTTAAATTACAGGTTCTTCAAATATTTATTTTATATTATAGTTATATACCATATGATCATTTTAAAAAAAAAAATCTTTATTTCTCATATTAACGGCACTTCGAGAGGGAAGACACAGGAAAATTCGAGAATTAAAATCACGATTTCCCAAAGTTCATCCAATACGAGAAGCAGTCCGATTAAAAACAGTCCGATATCAGGCAACACTTCTTTTTTCTTACAGTTTTATTTATTATTATATTGATTTATTCATTTATATTACAACGACATTATCCTCCAGAGACGCCATATTTTTCCTACTTTATTGATAAATACTTTATTATATATATTTATAGCTCACAATCGGTGAGCAAGGTACTAGCGATTGCTAGCGTTTGTATCATATTATATTATATATGGGTACTAATCGAATATCATTCTATTCCCTGATGATGCAGATCGTTGTGATTCCCGGAATAACCTCTACTATGTATTTTTTTTGTTCTTTACAGCATCCTAACGGTTACTATTTTCTTACCGATTACTGAAGTCTTTTTACTATCTTTATTTTTACTATTCAACAAATAACCGTTCACCCCATACTCCGTTAAATCAAATATTGAACAATCTCAAGCTCATTACAAAACTTTTCATAACCACCAAAGGTTCATTTATTATTTTTTAAAATCAGGAATTACAGGCAGGCGTAGACAAGTTTAATCATAAAATACATGTTCATTTTCTTCATTTATATTATTTTTTCTCAAAATTCCTTCATTTTAGGAAAATTTTCTATATATATAGCCCGACCACTTGCAAAGCAAAAAAAAAAATAATTCTTTTCTCTATATATAATTGCATTATGTCATCTATACGAGTTTTACTCAAAATTTCCATTGTTTCACATTGCTATAAAGAGAATATTTGCTAATAACGACAGAAATAAGCCTAAGTAACTCTTAATACATTTGAAATATTAAGAATAATAGAAAAAGAACACTTAACAAAGGTTTGAACATTCTGCCTTCCGTCTTCCCCAAATCCTCCAAAGTATGCGACCTCAATATAAATAGTGATGCTGCGTAAAAATGCTATTCCAGACATTATACCACGTGAAGTGCTGTACCTCCAACGAGTCTACCACCAACGCTGGAAACCAAGACTGCAGCGACGCCAACAGGCCTCCCAGTCAAAACCGAACGTGACAACAAACTCGGCGCAGACATGCAGCAACGTCAGTGCGATGGGTCTGAGATAAGCGCCGCTAGGCCACTCCCCATTCGCACGACGTAGCGCATGAAGGCGTTCTCACGACGGAGTTGCTGCCAGTAACGTGCAACCTGAGCGTGAGACGCGGCGTGCAGTACATTGCAGTCTACCCAGGGGCAGCAATCGCGACGGCCACTGCCGTCCCCCGTTGCGAGCCCAGCGGCAGACGAGCATACCGACCTGCCGGCAGCCTGCGAGCGCAGCCGCCCGCACTGCGAGGGCCACTGGTCTACGCTCCGCGGCTACGTCACCACAACCCGGTATCGTCAGGAACGGACCCAAAGCGCCTCGATGCCCATGCCAGGGTAATCTTGAGGCGAAGCGACAAGCGACCGATCAGCGCAGCACCACTACTAAGAAGAGCATCGATACTCGGTAGAAAGAGGAAGCACAGGAAGAAGTTACAGAAAACCCCAACGGAAAACGTTATCCGGCGGACGTTAAAACCATAACCTTAGAGACTGTTAAGACCAAAGTGTAGTTCATATCTTTCTTTATTATTTTTATTATTACATTTCGTATAAAGTAACTTGGCAGAAATCAAAAACGTCATTAATTAGAAATATTTCTAGAAAATTTTATTTAAATTCTGTTTCGGTCTGTTTAAAATTAAGTTTAAATTAGAAAATGTTAAATGTTACGACTCATAAGAGGTCAACTTCACGTTATTTTTTTTTTCACGACGTCTTCACGTTATTATATTTTTTTTCACTTATACTGTATTACCGTTTCCGAGAAAATTAATCTCAACGCCCATCAGGCAAATCGCAGAATCTTCATCTGCATTTAAATCATGTAATAATTATTTTCATATTCTTAGACGATAATGCTACCAGCTAAGTGTTAAAATTTAATAGATAATTTAAGTTAAGTCAGTTTAGAGTGTCGGCTGAGATCCGAACGTACAAAGTAGATACGATTATGTTTTTACATAGATACGTACTGTTATGTTTTTTTTTTGTTTATCATTCTCATATTTTTGTTCATCGCCCTCTGCGACATAGCCTTAAGGCATTATATTTCTGAATATGTTACCAAATAAGTTAAAATGTACTTGATAGATTCCTCGTATTAGGCAGGAAACATTCCTAAACCATTTTTTTGCTTGCACTTCATGCATTCTATTAGTATTTCTTCTAGACCATAATTTTTTTGAGTGTCAGGCGCCACTCCTTTATCCAACCTGGCGTGCAATGCCCAAGGTTCATTGCTTATTATTTTATAATTTAATAACTATTTAATATTCGCCATTCACCGTGTTACGATAATGCGATAAGCAATTAACCGTACACGGCGAATTGGTCAACGACCCTCCCTATTGATTTTAAAATTCTCACGCACCGAATTTAACGGGCGATTTTAGACGGTCTTCCTTCTTGGACGGACCACAGAGGAGAGCGGTCATCGAAGCGGCGGTCCGCGGCTTCCGGCCGCGGGCCGGCTGGTCACTATTCAGCCATATCTCAATGAGAAAGCATTATTCATTAATCAGTAGTAAAATCAGTGTAAATACTTTTAACTAGCAGCAGTGGTCGCTGGCATCTTTCTACATCTCCCATTACCCAGGCAAGTGTGAACAAACGTATGTTAAGGTCGTTCTTTCCACGCGCTCTGCGCAGCCACGTTTTTCTAAATTTCTAGTATGCCATAATAATATTCAGATCCTCACTTAAACGCCTAGGCCGTAATTCCGCGCCGCCAAGCGCAAATTAGATTCCGTATATATATTTTTTCTTTTGCAAATGTTTGCGCCGACCGCCATTACGCGGCTCGGCAAAATCAGTCTCAATCACAGCGATCCGTACTCATTCCTTTCAAACGAACCCTCCTTTCCACTCCGCTCACCATTAACATTAGACGAGGTCAGTATTTTTAGAATCAACATATTTTTAATATAACTTGTAAAAATATAATCCGGGACACGCGGTAAATTCCGTCCCCCAGCCATCCCGTGCGGCATATCCGCACGGATCCAAAATTGTAACCTTTTCTTTCTTTCTCATATATATTTTCATAATTTTAGCTGCAGCGCCCACGCGCGCTGCAAAAGCGGTAAAAACCCATATTGTAAGGTCGCCACGTTTCTTTGGAATAAAAACTTCATTTCACTCATAACTCTTTATTTTCTTTCATCTTATTACCACGAAAACAGGGATAAAAAGGACATAAAATCAGGTGTTAATAAATTAAGAGAAGGCGGGGTTCCAGCCTGAGGAATTACATAGAATCAAAATATATATTTATTTCATTATTTAATATCTGGCGAAATTCGCATCTCGTCAAGGAAGAATTTATAAAATATAGCAGGGGTTTAGCAAGGTTCCGAACCGACGCGGAACGGGTCGATTATCGTTCACGCAGGCAGTGCGACAGACGGCCGTCAGAGGGCGTGAGCGTAGACGTCAGTACGTTGATACGCGGAGATTGACATCTTTCACAGGAACCAAGGAATATTGCTAAATTCGCGCTCAAGGGCACTCAGGAAGAGCCTCAGAGGTAATTAACAAGTTTAGTGGCCATTTATATAAGTATAAAACACACGGGCGGAGACCCTCGTCCTTGCCAGATCCCTATATCCCCACCTTAAGAAGCGGTGTTTCTTTCAATCCTCCCAAAGTAAAATCAATGTCGTCCGCTCCCCGGAGTGCTCTCGCGTCCGTAGGTCGATCCTTGCCCTGAGGATTTGCTCCCCACGACCCGTTATTAAGGCTCGTCGGCTGAGTGCTGGGTTCCTCAAAGGATTGACTGCATCCCCATTGCCAGCTGCGCTAGACGATGGCCAGTTGTGCTTGCAGTTTTGCATAGGCTCCGGCTGTTCCCCACGCACCGAAGGCCACTGGCGCCCAAACCTCGATTCAAGAGGACTTACAAAATCAGTATTTTCATCTTTCGTGTTCCTTCGGCCCGTGAGACAGCATCTTTTCCCATCCTGATGATGACGTTTAAATATTAAATAAACGGAGCTCATGACAATATTTTTCAGGACTTCTGATGTCGAGCGGTTACTTTATTTTAAATGACCATTGCTACGTCTGGGAAGTGGCTTTTAGAACAACCTTTATAATCCGGAGAAATTTACCCACTAACTAATGCACGAATTGTTGAAAAGTGCTTCGCCGAGAAGGCGATGAAAGCAAGCATTTGAATTTCCGATGTACGGATAAATAGGGACATTTAGAAGCGCATTGGTTTCACTGTTTTGCATTCGATTGAATTGAAAATACGTTCGCTGTAGTAGCAACTTGAAACAAAACTTTAAATGCGGATAAATATTTTTGAAAAATAACCAAGACATTATTTCAAAAAATGGCTGAATATAAACCAAATAAAAATCTGAACAGGATATTTTACTCAATTTTCTCAAAAATATTTATTACTCGACCTTTTATTACCTCAATTACAGAATTATTCCGTGACAAATTATAGGGTAGGAAGTACCTCTTATCCTTACATAATAAAAAAATGACAATAAGGTTTTTTATATACATAAAATATATATTATTTTAAGTTATTGGCAGTCAATTGGTACAACATAGACCGAAATAGTGATAATCAGACTGACGATGCGTTTAATCGATTAGAAAAGCCCCCATCGAGTTAGAGTTGTTACCTACCTGCGGACAATAGGTATACGTCCTAGGTTGAGCCTTGAGTTATCTCAATAGGGTCTATGATATTTATATTTACGTCGACGATGGTGATGCACTAAAGCAGTTAACAACAGTCTTCCCATTGTATAAAAATGTATTATTATAACCGCCGTCCTCAAACCTAGAAGTTGACTATCCGTTGAATTATTTCGATAGTTTAAAGTTTTCACTCAAAGGCAGTTCTTTTTAAATGTTTCACTGAACTACTTCCACCCCCACTCAGTTAGTAACCAGATATCAAATACATATATAAATACCAGGAATACTGATTTTTACAAAGCAAATATTTCCTTTATGTTGTCTGAATTTTGCCAGCGTCACTATATCTTCATTGGTCCACGAACGTAAGAGATATTGCCTAAAGAAGCAAATGAATTCACAGACAATATTTTAATAATATGTAATAAAATTGGCGCATTGATGAAAGCATCAATAAAACAGAAGTATATTTTAAAGATTGATTATTAACATAAATTGTTAGTATATGACTTATATCCTGAACGTAAAGGAGCGGAATTTAAATTTAGATAAGATTTGGCGAGAGCTGGACATCCAAAAGCAACTAGAGCCAGGAATAAGAAATAGACTACCTTGAAACACCGCTAAAACATCGAAAGTTTATGAGACATGCGTGCTGCCAGTAGCAACTTAAGGCCTTGAAACAGTACCTCTAACGCAGAGCAGTGTCAACCGCCTCAGAATATGCGAAAGAGCAATGGAGAAAGCATTACTAAATTAATATCAGTCTCCGCGACAGAGTGCGCAATGAAGAGACACGAAGGTGCACGATGGTGATAGAAGTTCTGAAACGTATCGCCAGACTGAATTGGAGATGGCCAGGTCACGTCGCAAGGCAGGAGGATGCGAGGTGGCCGAAAAGGCTTGTCTTGTAGAGACCAAGAACCACAAAGCAAGGCGTAGGGAGATCACAACTACTATGGCTGGACGACATCAGAAAAGCAGCATGGACCAACTGGCTGAGGGCAGCAGCTGACAGCCAAACATGAAAGAAGAAGGAAGAGGCCTACGTCCAGGAGTGGACCATACCAGGCTGAGGAAGGAGAAGAAGAAGAAACACCGATTCCTTCTGGTCTTTATTGACTGCTCTTCTGATAGGCACCTACCCAACAGGATGGTTTAGATCTCGAAGATAAATACTTACAAGGTTTTATAATTTAGTTATATTTTTATTCGATTTATATTTTTTATTTTATTTATGTTACAATTTTCTATCTAGACCTTCTATGCCTCTTTGTGGACATGCAAAAGAGTCATGGGAAAAACCTGGGGATTCAAACCCAGGGTCGCCTTATGGCTCTACAGGGCAGTACTGCTGCCTAGACTAACCTATGCTGCAATAGTCTCGTGGTCCAGGGTGAAAAAGCTTGAGACATTAAAAATGCTTAAAAGCCTTCAATCTGAGGGCTGCAACTGGCGTCATGAAGATCACCCCAACAGCGGGATTAGAGGTGGCACTCTGCTGCCCGCCTCTGGACAAGCTCATCATCCACTCCGCCAGACTTACAGCATACAGACTAAAGTGTTTGGGCGAGTGGAAGCGAGGAGGGCACAATCATCCTGAGCGAAACCTCCTCCACAAAAGCCCATTCACTCTGACCCAGGATCGACTACGGAAAAAAAATTCGGTAGAGAAATGCTATGAAATCCTAATCCCCACCAGGGAAGAATGGAAAAATCCGCAGTGGCTTCAAAGCCACAGTGGCGCAGATGCCTGGTTTACCGACGGCTCAGGAACAAATGGACGTTTTGGGGCAGGCGTGTATGGACCCAAAACCAACCACAGAATCAGCATCCCCCTTGGACAATACGCCACGGTTTTCCAAGCCGAGGTATTTGCCATATAGGAATGCATAAAACTACAAAGTCGACTTGAGGTAAAAAACAGACAAATCCTCATCTGCTCTGACAGCAGAGCAGCACTGGACGCTCTGGCTAAAGCGACCACAGAATCTTCTGTGGTCTGGGACTGCATGCAGGAGCTCAACACATTGGGAAAATCCAACAAAATCACCCTAATATGGATACCGGGTCACCAAGGCATACCCGGAAACGAAGAGGCCGACAGACAGGCAAAACTGGGCACACTGGAATGCCCAGTGGAGCCAGCTGTAGGGGTCCCCTTCGCTACAGGTAAGAAAATCATCAGGGACTGCTTGGAGCAGGAACATCGGGCTTCCTGGAAACAGAGTCAGGGATGTTACCAGGCAAAAGCCATGATGGAGCAACCACTAAAGAAGAAAACCAAGGCCCTACTTGACATGAGCAAGAAGAACCTTAGAGTCACTATCGGTCTCCTCACCGGACACACGACCCTTAGAGCTCATCTATTCAACCTTGGCTTGACTGAGAGCAAGGATTGCCGAATATGTGGCGAGTAACCTGAAGACAGCATACACATTGTTATGAACCTGAAGACAGCATACATGTTGTCGTATATATATATATATATATATATATATATATATATATATATATATATATATATATATATATATATATATATATATATATATATATATATATATATATATATATATATATATATATATATATATATATATATATATATATATATATATATATATATATATATATATATATATATATATATGTATATATATATATATATATATATATATATATATATATATATATATATATATATATATATATATATATATATATATATATATTTATTTGATAAGGTTTGTAAAGAAATCCGTTTATAGGATGATGTTTTAATTTAAAATAAAATTAGTAAAAGCTACTTAAAAAGTAGCGAAGGAAATCCCAGCTTGTATTGGGAAATGCTTATGTTTGAATGAGATATACTTACGGATGTGCACGACTTTCGACGGTGCAATGTAAGTAATAATATATATATATATATATATATATATATATATATATATATATATATATATATATATATATATATATATATATATATATATATATATATATATATATATATATATATATATATATATATATATATATATATATATATATATATATATATATATATATATATATATATATATATATATATATATATATATATATATATATATATATATATATATATACATACATATATATATATATATATATATATATATATATATATATATATATATTTTTTCAAATTGAAATTATGTTTATTACTAAATAAATGAAATGATAAAATAATGAAAGGGCACTTATCTGGTCTGTGGTGACCAGGAGTGACTCCACGCCTTATTCTTCTCTTCCTTCAGCGCTTGCTAGGTGTTTCCTGCTGTGGTATTGGAACTTGATTAAAATGATAGCGGCAACACAACAATGCGAGACGAGAATGAATGCTGGAAAATAATAGGCGATTAGTGTTTCTTAAATATTAATGATTGTTATAAAATGTATATCAATATTTCGGCTCAGCCGTCGTCAAGATATGTGACATTTCTGAAATCGAACAATTCGTTGAAAATTTAAATTCAAGGAATCGAACAAAAAGAAATGGATTAATAATATTTTACACGATTTAGTTAAGGTACCATAACCAACCGTGCAAAACGTTATTTTAAATGAATGATTATAAATTAAAATAAAAAGCATTTGATGATTATGATAATATGATAAACCTTATTAATTTTGCCTATTGAGACCGGAACCTTTGCAAGCGCCTAAAATATAAATATAAGCTAATTCCCAAGATTTGACGTCCCTTTCCTTTGCATTATCACCCAGGCATTTTATTATTTTAACTTTAAAACATTGATCAAAAGATAAATTATGCGCCCTGGCATGTAAAGATATTGGGAGTTGGCTTTCATTTCCTACACTAGCCCTATGATTATTTAGTCTAATATTAAGTGGTGTTGTTGTTTCACCGATATAAAAGGCATCACAAGTCCTGCACAGAAGTTGATATACTATATTTTTTGAAATACAACTGCAATGAAAGGGAACCCTGTAACTATTAGTAGTATTTGGACTGGTAAAAAAAGGACTTAGAGTAATCTAATTGTGCATTTACACAAGCGAGCAAATGCTCATTCTACCCCCACTCTGCCAAAACCACGTGCAATTTTAACCCGAGTGGGGGAAGTTTAAGAGCATTATAACCGCTGTTCGGCGGTAACGACATAGAATGCTCTATAAAACAAAGAATTGCTCATTAGTTTAGTGTAAATGACTCTAGAGCGCGCGAACAGTAGCCTAGAGCATTCGTTCGTATTCAGATGCGCTCGCTCGACTAGGCGGTCTCTTCAAACCGTTCTAGCATTCTACATGCCAAAATCATTTGAGTTCGCGTTTTCAAAATGGACTGGACGAACGATGTGTATCTTCAAATAATAGAATTATATCGTAAGCAAAGTTACCTTTGCTCTGCTCTACATGTTACATTCTTGGTCTGCTATCCACTAGAGCTGTCATCCACCAGCGGCGCTCTTTTTATTCTTTTTCTTTTTAATTAATTATGCACCAGATTACGATGAAAGAAGCACTTGCTATTATACAATTTTCATCATATATCGTCCGTGCGATTACGTGCGGTCTCGGCGAAGTTGATAACTTAACGAGCATTTATTCGCTACATTCTTGGGGCAAAAAACAGCTAAAATGCGAAATCGTTCTACCGTTCTTGCTCTAACAGGTATTGTGTTCTGGATCTTTTAGTGTAAATGATCTTTTTCCTCGATGAACAAGCATGCCTAGTAATCATGTACACTGGAAGAGCAAGACCAAGAGTAGAATGCTTCTGTTCTAGCTCTACGTTTAGTGTAAATGTACTGTAAGCAACAACGGTCGGTCGAAAGAGAGTACGCTGTATTCGCGAATGCAGAGAGCGGTAAACGAAAGTGTTACGCTCCTTTTTCATACCTCAGCTTCGTCAACAGCGTGTTAATAATGAAACCCTATTTCAACAAAATTAGGCCAAAAACCATACAGCTCGTGTGAGCATGGATTTTCTCAATAATGTTTTTACGAATCGAGTGATATCCCGGAACGGAGCGGTCCCTTGGCCTGCCCGTTCACCCAACCTCAGAGCGTGATATTTTTTCTTGTGGGGGTACTTAAAGAGTAAAGTGTACAAATAACGACTTTGTACGGTTGGAGAACTCAAGTCAAGAATACAGCTGGATATCAAGAGAATTAATCAACCTACGCTCCGTGATGTGAAGAACAAATTTAGATAACGCCTTAAATACCTTGATCGGAAAGGACCTCATCTTAATGATGTTGTTTTTAAAATGTTAGATATTGTGTTTGTTTTTCTAAAATGATTTTTAACGTAGATTAAAATGATGACGATAAAAAATACAAATATGCATCCGTATATTTTTAAAAGTTATTTCAAAATGCAGGTATGACTGCCGCAACCTGTATAAATAGTCTGATTGTTATATTTACTTTTCAGACTTTCATGAACTCATATATTAATTCATATACTTCGAATTGAATTATTGATGCTTATTTTCCTATAGCCTTTGTTACTTTGGAGATTGGACTTCTGCAAGACGCCCAGCAAGAATTAAAAGAGAGAATTTTTCTACAACACGATGGGGCACTTGCGTATTATGCCCGCAACGTACTGGACGACGTGTACCGAAATCGCTGAATAGGAAGAGGGGGGCAATCCACTGACCAGCGCGCTCACCATATCTCAGCTCTCTGGATTATAACGTATGGGGGGGGGGGGGGGGGAGGTGTATTTAAAAAAAATGGTATACGACAAAAATTTAAGCTAGCGGCAGCTTTAGTATATACTTCAAGCTGCAGTAGAGACTGATCGAAATAACCATCGAGGGATGAAAAACTTACGAATCAACTTTTGAGAAGGTGTTACCTATGCATTAGGATAGACGGAAGAAATTTTAAACACTCTATGTAAATAATATTCAATACCTTTACAAATTTTTACATTTTCTTGTTGACCATCCCCCCCGAAGGAAAAGACTTCTAATACTATGTACCAGTGAACATGTACCAGTGAACGGTTAATAAATTACAACCTTTGCAATTACCATGACATATAAACGTTTTAAAATTATATTGTAGTCCTCTGTAATACAGTTTTAAACAGTAATATCCATAAAAATATATTAGGTGTAACTTCCCAACAAATAAAAATATTTTACAAAAATATGTTTTGCTTTTGTAACATAGAATAGACATTGACGAATATATTTTTATTAATAGGACACATTTACGAGTGCACAAAAAAAACAGATCTGTAACTACTATGTAGATTTTTAATATACCCGATGATATATATATATATATATATATCTATATATATATATATATATATATATATATATATATATATATATATATATATATATATATATATATATATATATATATATATATATATATATATATATATATATATATATATATATATATATATATATATATATATGTATATATATATATATATATATATATATATATATATATATATATTAAATAGCATAGATATAAAAAGATAGCAAATGACCCCTTCTATGGTTCCGTTTCGGATGGGTCATGACTTATGGAACAGCTTGTATATATCCCGTTGCAACATCGCCGACATGTCGGGTGCTAAAAACTTCATGCGGTAAATTCGTTCTATCCTATTTCTAATATATAGTCTGGTTTCTGTACTTCCTCTTCTGATTTTAATGCACACGAATATTACGGGTATGTATTTCGGCCCTTGGTTCTTTGATCCCAACCTCGTTCCGTCATTCAACCTTTCGTGAGGATGCGCCTAAACCATGGCCTAACGATACTACACAATGAGTTAGGTAAGAACTATAATAATTGTATCGCTATAGTAGGTACACAGTGATATAATTACTAAAGTTGAAGCGCACAAGAGTAACCGACGCCGCGATTGCGCTTGGGTAGTTGCAGGCGTCTGTCCGAGAATCAAAGTTTGTATCTTTTTTGCGCGGCGGCGAGCGGTTACCCGGGGCGGAAAATTGGTGCTCGGTTCAAGACATAATTAAATTTCACCCGCCCAGGAGCACTGTTCTACCGACTAATTGACTTTCTAATTATGTGCGCACTGTTTGCCACGCTTGCGCTGTCATTGGAGTCGGGGCGGGCAGCCGCCCGGTTCACTAGCAGACCACGCTTTTTTGGTGATCGTCCAAGTTGCTTCGAGTCGTCGAAGAAAAACGCAGATAGTACCCTGCTTACTCGAAAATAACGGCCACGATTTCGGAAAACTGAATCTCTGCTTCCTGACTTATTATATCCTCATTCATATTCATTTATTCCATCTGATGATCTATCTATACATATCAAATGAAAACTCTCTTAATAATAATAAATGTTACATAATAATATATGAGGAGACTATGTACAACGCCGGACTCCTCCATCCTTTTTGAAATGAGCTAAATATGTTCACGAAAGCAAATATCGAATGCCATTAGACTTTCTTACAATAAACGGTCATACACTGAGAAAAAATATAACGATGTAATTACACGGAAATACGCATGTTTCAACAAGGATTGCGTATAATACTCGGACTGTTGTCTATAGGTATGAATTAACATGCGTAAGGTGTTGGCGTGACGATAGTTACCGTGCCGTAATGTTAAAACATAATGTAATTTCATTACGTCGCGACCTTGGTATCCCGCTTTTAACATGACAGCATGTAGTAGGATACGTATGGAAACCTAAGTTGGTTTTGAAGATTTTTATAAAAGAGACTTTAGAAAAAGTAAATATTTCAAAGGTAATTTAGTAGGGCACATAAGTAAAACAAAGATTGTTACATTTAAGAAAAATACGCCTTCAACTATTTCAAGCAAGACTACAATGAACAAAACTGCAAAGTCGAGTGTAATCGAAATTCAGTCAAAAACTGAAGAGCCTCTTTGGTCATGCTATCGATAAATTTGCCAATTTTAAAGCCAAAATATCAGGAGTTAGCTTAACATTTTAGATACAAATTTATATTCGCTCATTTCCAAAGTAAGTATATCAACATTGCACGTTATTCAACCGAAAAATATACCTTTACTGAATCAAACATAGAAGGTATTAATAAGATCTAATATACCAATAAGATATAATTAAATAGCTGTTTTCGTAAAGGAATAAAAACCGATTTTTGCTAATAGTTCCTAAAAGTATGCCTATTACCACTTTAATAATAAGTTTAGGCATGGTCTTCGGTTTAAATTTTAATTAGATAGGCATTAAGAATTTATTTATTAAAGTTACGATTATGTTACCTACCCTATTTTATATAAATTTTAAACCAAAAATAAAAACTTCAAATGGCTCTCCTGTAAAGTTAGCTACATGTCGCTTGGTAACGTTTTCCTTTCTACCGTTGATATGTATTATTATTATGTATCTGTAGGTATATGCGACTATGGATATGTGTGTATGTAATATGTGTGTATGTATATGTTTGTATATGTGCTTGCTGTATGTGTATATATGTGCTTTTTATTTGTGAGTTTTGCGATTTCTGTATTTGTTTGTTGCTCTATTTTCTCTTCAGGTTTTTATGCTCGTACATTAATGGCATATACTGTAGCATGTTTTCCTAGAGCCACTTGGCCCTTGGTCCTTTTATTCCAACTGCCGTTGCCTTGAACAGCCATTCACGAGAGACGTAGGCCCTAGCGCTAAGCGAAGGATGCGCCAAAAGCGTAAGCCAATGGCTACTTTATAAAAAGTTAGGCAAGAAACTGCAATAATTGTGTTGGTATAGGTACACGGTGACATAATTACTAAAGTTAAAGCGAACAAGCGAAACTGATGCCCCGATTGCGCTTGAATAGTAAAAGGCGTTTGTCAGCGGATCAAAAAATTGAATCATTTTAGCTTTTTACACAACTGCCCAACAAAAAAGGAGTGCAATGTGTTAAGGATTTATCTATGTGTATTTTCCGTATCTTTATTCCAACATAACTTCTAACTGCTTGAACGGATTTAGGAGTGTGTGATATTGTTAAAATCGCTATGTCATCCCAAGGGTCATAGGGTACTCTAACTGTCCAAGTATCGAGTAAGTAGTTGTCTAAATGTCAAAATGGCCTAATATCAATAAATAAACATAAATTTAACGTGTTTAGTGTCAATAGAAAGGTCTGATTGAGTACATTCTGGAATTAATATACCTACATCTATCTATATGGATAAACCGACACAAAAATCACTCTAAATACTCAGAGATGAAGGGAACTGATGGAATCTGCGGATCCGTACCGAAATCGCTTTGGAAAATATATTATGATTTTCTTAACTTATGATTTCTTATGATTTTCTTAACATATTTTCCTTTTTCGTCTTTTAATCATTTTTTTTGACCAAGGAGCATACATGCCGAATTCGAATAAAATCGAACTATTCAAATGGTCGCTACTGCGTAGTCAATTTGCAAACTAACGAAATACCGAGTGCTGGATTTGAAATGGGACCCCGCTACAATTCGTAAATAAATAATACTGGTAGTCTTGTGAATAGTGAAACTCTGGTAACTATTAGTACTATTAACGGACAATATCCTGAAACAGTATAATGTTTGTATTCACCCTCACCCCCATTTATTTGCCGTATATATTTTTAAAAAATAACCCGTTCTACCCTTCATTTTAAAATAAAATCATAATAAGAAATCTCATTTTTTTATTCACCGCTACCCCCCTCTAAATGTCATAAATAATTTTATAAAAAATATTTTTTTTGATTATTTAACCTACTGTTAATTTTTATTTATCACATATAATTGGAAAAATATTTTTTTATTTAAACCGCCCACTTACGTATAAAGCATATATTTTAATAAAAAAAATATGTTACTTGTCTATTCTACGTACTCTTAAGTTTGATGTCACATGATTTTATTGATTTTTTTTCTGTTTTACTCCCCCCCCCCCTTCTCTCCATATTTTTTATTTTATTTTTTTTATTTATTAGTTTCAAATAGTATTCAAGGGCATTACAGATGAATAAAATTCGCCCTTGAATATTAAAGCTAGCAAATAAATAGTTCCTTGAATTAATTTATATGCAAATATAATTAGTGAAATATATCGACGCGTTTCAAGACTGTTGTATCCAACTCAATTGTCTATCAAATTGTACGCTACTCGACGTACTCCCATTTGGAAATAAAACTTGATTTTATTGGAGAATATTTTTATTAATCCCTCCCCTCCATATTTAGCAGCTAATTTTATAAAAATATATTATTTGCGCACTCGATTCACTCTTTATTTTGAAATATCACGTGGTAATATTGGTGGTTTTCTTATTTTTCTTTAAACCTCCACCATCTTGAAATGAAATCTAAAAAGAAAATTCCTTATATACGCAATTACAGACAAACAGACGAAAAGCCGAATAGTCGATTGGAAACCGGCCCTCGCTTCGCTCGGTCTTTAAAACGTTTCTCTAGTTAAAAACACATGGTATTTTTGCCATAATGAAGAACTGAAAATATTTCTGCCTGGTGAAACTCACAGCCAAAGAAGTCTCTTGTATACTTTAAATTTTTATATAGTCTCGGGTTGTTCTCGTACCTGCTAAAGTCTATACATGTTATGAATGGCCGCTATAAATATATTTGTATTTTATACGTAAGTTCTTTACCCCTGACTAAATTTGTTGTTTGGCTCTTGATATAATTTTACTGAAGGACCTATCTATGCTTTTACTTTCAATGTTTCGTAGGTGATTCAATTTGGAGAAACGTTGAAGAGTGTTGTGTAATGGATCAAGAAGTTGTGTTCGCACGTATAAAAACGTTGTTCGACTATTTGTATTCCATTTAATTACATTACATAATTACATATATATAAATATATATATATATATATATATATATATATATATATATATATATATATATATATATATATATATATATATATATATATATATATATATATACATATATATACATATATATATATTTATATATATATATATATATATATATATATATATATATATATATATATATATATATATATATATATATATATATATATATATATATATATATATATATATATATATATATATATATATATATATATATATATATATATATATATATATATATATATATATATATATATATATATATATATATATATATATATATATATATATATATATATATATATATATATATATATATATATATATATATATATATATATATATATATATAAATATATATATATATATATATATATATATATATATATATATATATATATATATATATATATATATATATATATATATATACCTATATATATATATATATATATATATATATATATATATATGTATATATTTTTTCAAATTGAAATTATGTTTATCACTAAATAAATGAAATGATAAAATAATGAAAGGGCACTTATCTGGTCTGTGGTGACCAGGAGTGACGTATTATCATAATATATATCATATTATCATAATCATCAAATGCTTTTTCTTTTAATTTATAATCATTCATTTTAAAATAACGTTTTGCACGGTTGGTTATGGTACCTTAACTAAATCGTGTAAAATATTATTAATCCATTTCTTTTTGTTCGATTCCTTGAATTTAAATTTTCAACGAATTGTTCGACTTCAGAAATGTCACATATCTTGACGACGGCTGAGCCGAAATATTGATATACATTTTATAACAATCATTAATATTTAAGAAACACTAATCGCCTATTATTTTCCAGCATTCATTCTCGTCTCGCATTGTTGTGTTGCCGCTGTGTGAGGCCATTTTAATCGGATTCTAGTGCCACAGCAGGAAGGGAGGAGAAGAAGAAGGCGTGGAGTCACTCCTGGTCACCACATACCAGATAAGTGCCCTTTCATTATTTTATCATTTCATTTATTTAGTGATAAACATAATTTCAATTTAAAAAAATAATAATTTACACATTTACAATCAAATATTATATATGTATATATATATATATATATATATATATATATATATATATATATATATATATATATATATATATATATATATATATATATATATATATATATATATATATATATATATATATATGTATATATATATATATATATATATATATATATATATATATATATATATATATATATATATATATATATATATATATATATATATATATATATATATATATATATATATATATATATATATATATATATATATATATATATATATATATATATATATATATATATATATATATATATATATATATATATATATATATATATATATATATATATATATATGTATATGTATATATATATATATATATATATATATATATATATATATATATATATATATATATATATATATATATATATATATATATATATATATATATATATATATATATATATATATATATATATATATATATATATATATATATATATATATATATATATATATATATATATATATATATATAGGTATATATATATATATATATATATATATATATATATATATATATATATATATATATATATATATATATATATATATATATATATATATATATATATATATATATATATATATATATATATATATATATATATATATATATATATATATATATATATATATATATATATATATATATATATATATATATATATATATATATATATATATATATTTCATAAGGTTTGTAAAGAAATCCGTTTATAGGATCATGTTTTTATTTAAAATAAAATTAGTAAAAGCTACTTAAAATATATATATATATATATATATATATATATATATATATATATATATTAAAGACAAATTAAAGCAAAAACAATGAAAAAATCACAATGAATCGTCTCATATATACGGAATGACATATCGAAAATTTGCTTTGAAATTCGAATATATCCACTCTTTAGAAGGACGATATAAGATTGCTGGGCTTGTTACCAGCCTGCTATTAAATTAAAATAAAAGTAAATACTTCATTTGCTCGTTCCCATGAAATAAGATATAATTCGTAATTTCTGGTCGAGAAATTTATACTTAAAGCTTTATGATATTTACAAGAGGTCAAAACCTAGGATAAAATTGTATAATATTGTTGATATTTGATTGGTTTTTTTGTAAATTACTTTTTAAAGAATTCGTTTAAAGGATGAGCACCACTTTCGACAGTGCAATGTAGGTTTAATTGGATCCCTTTAAATATATTAAGCATTTGGAATAAAATAAAAACCAAATTTGAGGAAAATCGCGTGTTTTATATATCTATCTAAGATGTAATATTACTCAAATACGCATGCCTACTTATTAAGTATCCTAACTACCTATATTAATAATCTCCCGGCTCCGATCGTATCGTCAAACCTCCCACAGCTACCCGGAAGTAAGCCCTAGGAAAAGTTGCCCACATAATTGGGCGACTAACGCATTTACGAAGTTGTTAACGACTTATAATGCTAACTCAGCGGAATTACATTTAGAACAGCATAACTGGCCCAACTCCGTTTCATCCAGAGCGGCGATGTTAGATAACTCTCGTGATACACGTCGAAAAAGTAAATGGCAAGTTTATAAAATTAACAGTATCGTAGATGGTATGGATAATTCTCCTCGAAATAAAATATTTCCGCGATGTGTGAAGAACTTTCTATGGGAAAATATAATATATTTAACTCTCAAATGGTGATTAAAAAGTTACGCATCTAGTGACGTGGGTCCACTACCATTATAAATATATGTATTATTTAGTACTTCCCGGCTCAATCTTACAACAGTAATAAAACATTTTAGAAGTAGACTAAACCTGTCCGTTGTGTTTAATTATTTCGAAGGTGGTCTCTGAGTTGCTTCAGTAAACCTACAGAATGGCAAAAAGACTAATGGAAATAATAAGTTTGCTCTCAGAGTTTGGGAATAATTTAATCTCAGCAATAATTTAGCATCCCTATTATAGAGACACGTGACAATAATAGGTATATGGTATACAGGGTTATTGCTTCCTCGATAACTACATTTGGGGATGTTGTTGTAGAGATTATTTGCTATGTATACAGCCATTTACCTAGTTATTTATTTTTTGTGTTTTAACTAAAACATACTCCATGACTTATTTTAGTGAATTTAAAAATATTTATAAAATGTTTTAAAAATAATATTTATAAAAAGTAAACGTAAAATATTTCCTTTTATTTTTACCATGGACCTACATACACATAAAGCCAATATCAGTATGTTCAAAGATTTATTAAATTTCAGGTTCGATTCGGAAGACAGGAAGCGATCTCTTGATATAGGAATACTAAATAGACGTTTAAATACACAATTGTCTTTCCTCCTTTCTGATTCTTGCTTAAATTCCTTGAAGCCCAATTTTAAACGACCTATTTTATTTTTCGCATATTATACTTTATCTATCTGAGTTGAAATATGTAATCATAATACATATAATCAAAACGAGTTGATATAATCATACATATAATCATAACGTCAGTTAAAACTCAAATCGTTGTCTGATATCTGACGATATCTGACGTATCTGACGTTCTGATATTTTCAATTGAATCTGATCGATCTGTAAGGGCGAGATGAATAGTTTAGCTTGCCACATTGTTTAGCTTCTACATAATATATCATTATTAAATAAATCAGTAAAAACACCTGAAATATATTTATTATGCGATTATTGTAAATATAATACACACTTATGATACAACTATAGCCTGTAACTGATATAATGATGGAAATAAAACTATTATAGGAATAGAAAGCTCGACAGGCCTCTATTTTCCTTTCAAACATCATCTTGAACTGGACATCTTGAACTGGTCATAGAACATGGTCACTGGCTCCAATGTCATCTTTAATCCTCATCGAAATCATGAGGAATCACAAAAAACTGGGAGACCAGCTGAGATAGCTGGGGAAAATAACAGATGAACATCCTACCGCTTTACTTCTATTCTATAGAAAGTAGAGTTATTCTTACTTTCAACTTATACACGCTCCCGAGTGATGAGTAAATGTTCATAAGTCTGTCTTTATTTTATCTGCTATCAGTTACAGAGCAAATTATTATTCAATTGAATCAATCATTCTGAAGAACAAATAGGTACAAAATGTGAATTTTACAGAAGAGATAAACCAGTGATTTTCCTTAAATATAACAACTTTTTCTTTTACTATTTTTTGATGTAAAATGCCTTATTGTTTTTATGAAAGATTTACGCCATTAAAACACTTGATAATCTAATACTTCCTAGATGAAAATCGAAGAAATTTTTGGTTATGTTGTTTTTGAAAGAAATTCCTAAACAGGTCCTTTGTAGTTTTTAATTACAATTTATTTGTTAAGCTCACACAATATCACGCCAATTAGCGATATGCTCTGAAATTTTTTGAGAATATTCTAAATATATTGATTCATCTATCTATCTCTTCAACTTTCAAAAACTTCCTCTCCATATTTCACTGCGACGACATATTTCACTGCGATAAATCCATTAACAATCGATTTTAATTAAAGCCCCCCGGTACGAAAATTTGATGGGTAGTAAAATGTAACGTTAACAAAAAGCGTTATGTTTTTATAAATAAATTAATATTTGCGCCATATATACAGAATGTTTTAAAATTAAATAACTTTTAGTAAAATAGATTAATCAATCAATCAATCAATCAAGCAAGCAAGCAATTATATTTGAATAAAAGTATATACACGCCTTCAGTATTAAGAATACTTTCATTTACCCTCTGTTACTATTTGCTTATTTTCTATTCAATGACCATTGCACTATCTATACAAGAGTAAACATCGGTCGCGCGTCGGAGCTGCCACGCACATTTTTTTATTACATAACATCGACCTAATTACGAAAATTACGAATTTGAAAAGATGGAAGTTTATTAGTGGAAGTGTAATATAACTGTTAAGAGGTCTAATTGTAATGATATTAATACAATATATGATATATGAAATATGGCTTTACATAGCTGATTACTATATATTTAGAATCGAGTAATGTGACTGGCCTTTGCCTCACATCAGCGAAATTTCAGGAGCAGTCATAATATTATGACGACTGCTGTTTATGTGTTGAGCCATTATGAACTTTTCATATCAAGCATTGTAATAAGAAGGGACGCAGCTGAAAACCCATTAATATCGGAATCCCTTTTATGAGTAATATTTTTATGAAGGCGTATTTTACGACATCACAAAATTCGCGTGAGCTTTCACTCAATGCCAACACTAGCAAACAGCCGTGGAAATACATAAGGTAAACTTCCCAATAATATAATACATAGTAATATGTATATAACCATGCATGATTATACACATTTTTATTTTGAAAATGAATGCTATAGTGTTTATTAGATATTATATTTAAATAAAACAAAATCAGATTTTATTGCGTCAAGTTTTAAGCACCCGACGTTTCGGCGATGTTACTGATGCTGTAGTCCAGGGCTGACCTATCATGGACCAATAAATATATATTTTTTTATAAAATTTACTATTTTTTGTGTGTTTTAAAAAGTGATTTGAAATTAGTAAAAACATGAGAAAAAAGCAAGAACTAAATAATATATTTATAAAAATTTTACATTTCTATCCATTTTATCTTACTGATAAGGTCACACTGCTAGGAAGACATGTTTTCCAAATTCGATTCAGAAGTAAGAATAATATTATTTGTAACCAGCTCCCTTCAAATGTATAGTTGCTCTCTGTGTTTAGGTTACTTCTTAAAAATCATTTCTCAACAACATACTCTCAACCTTTCACCTCTTCTCACCCTCTTCTTATGTTAGATATAATGTTTAAACTTTATCATTTTATTATATCTCGATTAAAACTTTGGTTTATGTTACCAACCCATTTGTCTCGAGACGCGACATCATAGTCGATATATTACGAGATTAATTACGCAAGTAATACTGATCTAACTCACACGAAGAAAAGTCATTAGTAATATTACTCCTATTTTAGTAATTAGTAATAATTTGTAAATTAATACCATTCCATTAGCGCCTTAATAAATTGCATCGTCGAATATTCCTTATAAATTAGTCCGAGTCGGAACTTATACAATACACGAAGATGCCAAAAGATATAGAGAGGAGATAAAGAAAGAGAGAGAGGGGGAGTTGCACGCGTGTAGAGAGAGAGAGTAGAAAAGCGTGCTAATGAAGACACGCGGATCAAAACCTAAGATGAACGTCGTTAAAAGCACTCTGAGCGTAATTGCTTTTCGTTACAGCCCTAATTGATGTGTTATTGCTGGGGACATGCGGGATGGAGTAACTTTGCCGACGGTCTTGCTATCGCTTTTCCTCGTCACGGATTAGTTAAAACGTGATTTCCACATCAGATATTTCATTTATATGTATTAATTCTATGAATTAATTTAACTTCTAGATTAAATAATAAAAAGTTAAGAAGGATTTATTATTTATCTGAATAAAACATTTTTTACATTTATTAGTGTGGAGGGTTAATTTTATTTTTTCTTCTTTTCTTATTTGTTCTTTTTTTGAAATAATAATATAATACTTTATATTTTGTGCATCTAGATATAGCCATAAAAGGTTCGTTAAATGTGCCTAGCGCCGATTGTTACTTGAGCTAAGTGGTTCTTAAGTTGTTGCTTTTAATTTTATATTTCTTTACTTCGGTGACATCATAACAACTTTTTTGTATACAAGCATTAAATAGATAAAATAAATAACTAAATTTAAAACGGTTAATGAATGCGAAGTAAAAAACAAGCATAATCTCGTGAAAAGTCAGTCATAAATTATATTTTTAAATAGAAATCGAAATATTGAAATTTTGTGGAAAAGCTACTTCACTTGTGACTATTTTAAAATGTTCTTTTAGAAAAATATAGCAAGTCGCTTTTAATTGGGCGTCTATTTTGTCACTATTAATGTATATTATTGTAAATCAATCTAAAGCTATGGCCTAGTGATCATATCACAAATCAGCACGACATTCGATGTGGGGCAACTGCCAGTGCCGCAAGAATTTACAAGAATCCGGATTGTAGATAGTGTTACATCTAAAAAATAAAACTTGATATAATCGTAAACGCGTAATTTACTGTATTTAGTGCTCTCTTTGGAATATTTAAATATAGGCTAAGTTTGAACAACATGTAAAGATTTTATCGGAATAAATTGATTTGTATTAAAAAAAAAACGTATAAACTCTATAATCGATTGTCCAATTTGAAGGGGAAGGAAGTGAACGGTGATTGGATTGTTTCGTGACAATGAGGCAGCATCACTGTTTACGATTTTAACCTGACCAGTGTCGCTACAAAGAGGGTAGTCGTTTTTAATAACACAAGACCGCCATTAAGTCTCGCGAATGTCTAGGTGGATATGTGCCTGACACATTGTACGTATTAATTTTTTTTTATTGCCTAGTCTTAGTTGAGTCGAGAGTTTATTATCTATTCCTTTTCGGATTTTTCCACATGCTTAAATTAAGTTTAAAAATAATATCGTACAAAATATCTCAATATATCTAAATACAATGTGGTAGACAATCATAACTGCAGCTAAATTAATATCGGAGTTATTTTGTACAAGCTTTTACTTACCTTGCAATGTTTGTCAGTTTGTTTATGTTAAATAATACAAGCGAAATTAGAACCAAATCCCCTTATCCTATGAAGTTTAAGTTTTACATGTTAGTTTAGTTCCGATGACAATGATTTTTTATGGTAAGCATGACCTGATTCTACACCCAGTATTTGCTCCCGAAAAGGGTACTCTTTCACGATCAACAGCACAGATACGAAAATTCGTATATGCATTTAATAATGATGACATAACTGCTGCATCCAGGGTTGGCTTCCAACCAGGGGACTCCTAAACGGTTAACAGCACAAACACAAAATTTTGGACAGCATTCAATTTGATAGCCCGTTCTAAAGTCCACCATGATATGGCTACTACACTTAGAGTTGGCTCCCTATGAGGGGACTCCTCAACGGTCAACAGCTCATACATACAATTTTGTATACGAATTTAATTATGGTAGCCCGTTCTTTCTTCTTTTCATAGAATTTTTAAAAAAGCTTGTTTTTAAACATGCTTTTTACTATTAATTTTATTGTCTTTTTAGAATCTGGATTAATATGGAATGTACTGATATCAGCCATCATATGTGTTAGGTTGCGATTTTGATAATTGTATGATTTCCTAAAGAATAATGTAAACCTCTATAGTCGATTTACGTAAATGGAAATTACACTTGTTGACATTAGTAAACATGATTGGATAAACAAATACTAACCTATCGCTCGTCCAGAAGACAATCGTTACAAGTTATAAAAAGTGGAAAACTGCCTGCAGATAAGACGGACACCTAAATAAAAAAATATCTAGAGCATTGTGACAATTGTATCTCATATTTTTCCCGGCAGGAATCGTATGTGTCATTTATGCATTTGTGGAAGCGCCTATCATATTCTCATTAAGAGCATAGCAATTTGATTGTGTCCCGTAAGTTGTGGGAGAAGCAAGAGTGTGCTATACAGAAAAAAGTACACATCGAGTTAATTTGTTTCATAAATCATAAATAATCTCTGGTTTTTATATTTTTGTCGTAGAAAATGACACAAATCAAATCATAACCTTTGTCTTGTAAAGAAATGCATTACAATTTTAGAAAGACACCCAATAAAAGTGATTATAAAACGTCTTTTGGGCAATACAAATGAGATACCTTCAATAGAAATGGAAGGAAGACTAATTATTGCAACACACCTGTATTTCAAAACAGTATACAGGAAAAAATGGACATATCAACCAGGTAAAAAGTGTAAAGATTTTAGGCCCAGATTTCCAGAAAAAATGTGTACTATCCTATTAATGAGGCCTTTAAGGTATTTTAAAAAAAAAATTAAAATTCGTTTTTTTTGTAACGAATATGCACCTAATAAATAATTAAATATACTTTTCAATATAAACTCCAAGTAACCAAATTACGTATACTTATTTGATAAATTAACATCCCTACATCACATACTTTAATTCACAAGTAGTTCTCAGTTATGACCAAGACCTTTCTAATGCAAACTTGCAGAAAACCTTTCTATTACAAACTTGCAGTAAGACCTTTCTATTACAAACCTGTTCAAAATATTGGCAATCAAAATATTCAGATTATCGTCTTGGGAGGAGAAAGAAAAATAGCGAGGAAAGTTTTAATTATCTATCTAGTTGTATTAATATATAAATACCCCGTGCCAGTGGGATTGTGAAGATCAATAATGTTTATTTTATTGTAGGAAACAGCAGGAGAAACATTATTATTATATACATTTAAGCATAGACCATCTGTTTTTACTCGTCAATAGACGACTCCATTGGCGCCAAAATTGAGCAAAGATAAAAATGAACTGTTTATCGATGAATGTTTCCGAGATTTTATAGGTTACCGATTATAAGGTTACCGAGAATTTATTAAATTACTTCAAGTCTGTCATCAAAACTATTTTCAATTCAGTGGAGACAAATCCAACAGAACAATAGTTGGTATCAACCCTAATAATAATGAAAATAATAAATTATTCATTTATAGCTGTCAATACAAAAATAGACCAAGACACACAAAATTACAAATTTACACTGAAAATAGATATAATGACTGTAATAAAACTGCAAATGTTACAAAGTAGGGGTTTCCTCAGAATATATCGTAACATGTTTTTCGAGACACACTTATTATTGGTATCACTATTTAGTGAAATTAAAATTAACTGATAAAAATTAAATACATATTTATTTAAAAAACAAATATAATCAAAATAAAAATAATCAACATCAAATAATAACGATAAAAATTTATAAATATGATAAAAATTACCAAACCAAATTCCTATAATCAAATTACCTAACCATTAATAATTCTAACATCATCTAACATTCTAATCTATCATCGAATTGCATATTTATATGTATTTGAGGAATGCGTCATTCGATCGTTGCCGATTAATCGTGTCACATCTATTCTAAATACATAAACCCATTGAGTAATGTCTGCTCGCGCTGAGTCGTTTGCCGGGTGTAGTGCAAAACATCTCTCGATTCATAGACGTCAAAGGCTTACAGAATGTACAGTATAAAGTCAAAGGGACGCTCAATCCTCCAAAAGAATAGGCATACACTGAATAGCCTTTTTGAATTTAATTCCATGATAACGAGATAAATTCCGCAACGGTGGGCTTGAAGATGAAATTAAAATGTAAACGAGACTTGAGCTGAGAAAGTTGCGACTCGGAGAAGCCACACAATAATACAAGTTTTACGAAGAAGTTCACGGTAAGCGGCAGAATTACATCACAACTCTTGCAAAACTTATTCGGAGATATAAATTTCAATTATTATTTGAAAACTTGCATATGGGTATTACGTATTAGTACAGTTCGAAGTTTGGAAGTTCTGCGCCAGTTCAAACACTTCAAGGGAAACCTGAGCAAAATAGCGAATATAGGGGCTGGGTATATAGGTTAGAGCGTAATAATTATTGGCCTTTTGCTGAGCCTTCAAGTTATTCGACGGCGGAAAGTTATTGATTGATTGATATTCAAATTATTGACCTAAGCGCCTATTAGAGATATTTAGGGCAAAACGATTTTTTTACAATACTAATTCAATTTTGAATTCCTTTGGAAACCAAACTTGATTATATAACGAATTAAGAACTTCATTAATGATATATATTTTTTAATTGTCCTCGTGTAGGTTTATAACAGAAAAGGCGATATCCACTGTTTTAAATTGACTTGTAATATTATACCTATTTGTTTGATTCTAGGTTTCGTGAATATTTTTAATTGATTTCATAAGTTTCTTCAATTTATTATTTTAAATATCATTAGTCAGTATTTAATTATACGTATCTGAGACTACCTTATTGCGGACATCTACTGCGTTCCAGTTAGGTAAGGTTTATTTAATTTGTGTCTGCTATTATGATTTTTGAAAAATAAAGAATTTTAATTTCTGCGCTACTTGTAATGGCTTTAGCAGGGTTTTACCACATTCACCCCATCCAATTATGCCATAAATTGAATTTAAAATTTTTATTTTTGGAGAAAAATAAAATAAAAACCGAAATAAAAAATAAAGGACCATATACGGGGAAGCCATAATTTTAATATTGTAAGATAGTATAAAAAAGTAAGTTACATTTTATTGTAAACGCGCGTGTTCCATTTTTGTCTATTCAAGATTTTGATATTTTTGAAACATCCATTAGAAGTAATAATAATTTCAGCTATAACAGCTTTGTGCGGAATAACATGGAACGCGCGTTCACACATTTTAATTTTGCATTGTGCCTACACGTCTGCCAATAAAATATAGTTAGTTACAATCATTCGTTATATATCAATAGTTACTTTAAAATATATTTCAGAAATAAGCATGGTAAAACGTGAGAAAAGAAATACAAAACGGTAATATTGGATTGTTATACTTTCTGCGATTAATTTAATATTTATGCAAATATTTCTTTTGGCTTATTTATGAATCTGCTGCAAAAATGGGAAATATATATATATATATATATATATATATATATATATTTGACATTAGGAATCATTTACGCTATTATTAATTAGTAGCAGTAACTTTGTAGTCGGTGCACCAAAAAATGCATCGAAAAAATAGCTAAAATTTAAATAAAAATAAACCGATTCATACCGCAAATAATATCAGAAGTGACTTAAATGAGAGCAATAGGAAAATACTTAATTTGGGGATAAAACAGCTATATCGTGAATCGCTACTTTGCTATTTTTTGATCACGGTTAATAATATAATCGAAATAAAAAAGGCTTGTTTGCCTCTGGTTAAAAATATCATCAAAATTTGCATTCACGCAAGATCGTGGATTAAGATTTTCCCTTCCAATGCAATATTTATTATCATTCAAAATTCATTCTATCTCGTTTTCCATTAAATAGTACCCATTTTGGCACTACAATCTGTTCTATAGCTATTTTATGTTTTAAAATAATGATAAAAACTTTTGGTGTAAAATATTTGCGCGATGAAATGAAAAATAAATTTTCGTTGCTTGTAGATTTCTCTTTAGTATATACTAGATGTTTTCATGCAGATAGATACATAATATTATATTATAAAAAGGTAAAACATAACAAAAAAGTACCTTTTCGCTTCAAATTTCGAGGTAGACTCACATTACTAGAAATACAAGCGTTTTTCTAATTGTCTTGGATTTGTTACCGAAAATTTCGAAAAATTTAAAAAACATAACATAAACGCAAAAAAACCTATCGCGGTTGTTTGACATTATAAATATGATAAAAAGTAATTTACTGCGTGAAGTTTGTAGCACCCGACGTTTCGGCGACGTTTTGATACTATGTATAATATAGAAAAATAAGTTTTCATTCTAGATAAAAAGTATTTTATTAACATAATTCACCTCAACTGTGTGTAGTTAATATTATGTGTCAAAACAAATGAGCGCGCTTGCAAATTGCAAAAGAGTTGAAGCGGCTTTTTGCTACGTTTTTGGTCGGACTAATGCGCCTATATCCATTTATTCAAGTTAAAATAAGGATCCTTTATCAAACGCAATCAATTACAAATGATTACTTTAGTCAAGAAAACAATTTTCCGAATATTGATTACAGCATCCAGCATTTAATAAATCAGTAAATACTGCGTCCTAAATGGGGACACCGGTGGTCCTGGCGCGTAAAATTCGCAAGACGGATTGTACATCACAAAGGAAATTAATTCTATCTCCTTGAATCTCCTCATCTGTCGACGTCACGATTGAAATGACGCCAAATGTTTTGTGCGAAACAAAACGGACGACATTTTAAATTAAAAGTAACCATTAATTTCTAGGGCGGCTGAAATTTCATATTCAATTAATTTTCCTGGTGTAATTAACCATTCCATAAGTTTCTAACTGAATCGTGGCGATGTCGTTTTATTTTAATTTGATTAAAAGTTAAACATTAAAGGAAACTTTCATAAACTTTTCTGTTAATCAACTGGTTAATTCACATTAGGGAGATTGGTGAATTTAATATGAATACTTACATAAACTTGACTATAGTGTCGATATAACTAATAAAATATTGTAAGTTATTTTCCTCTCAGTAAATAAATCATTTACGAAAATTGACTAGCCGGCGGAAGCCCTACTTTTCGTACGCTGATTTATTTTTAGACACATCGCACACAATGCGGGTTTTCCTACAGTAGATTATACATGCGGGTTCCAGATAACATACACAATAATACAATAATAACAAACGAAGTTAAAATAATAGCTTATTTCAGTATTTTTTAAATAAAAAAGTCTTTTTTAATTCGCTATACAGGTTCCAATTTATAATATTTAGGTGCATTAACGCTTAAGTAGTCTAATAGATGGAATTCTAATCTCTTCGTATTATTTCTGTGATGTAACACCAGGCTTTATAAAAAATCCTTAGATGACACTAATAAATTAGTATTATTATTTTTACAATTGGTTAAATTTTTAAAATTGGTTTAGAATTGTTTTTGTTTTATAAAAGTCCTTACCATTCATTACCAATGACATTACATATGGCAAAATAAAGTGTCAATAGATTCAACAGACAATGCTATCAGTACCACCTGCATATCGCCGGCGCGGAAGGCTTGCAAAATGTACTATGGCATTGAGCTTATGAGCCCTGTTGCAGTTAAGCCACTAATACCCATGTGTTTAAGGCCGGATGGGTGTTGACCCGTGACCCGCACGGGTCAACCCATCCGGCAGCATTCACGCAGAAGTGCGAGCCCGGGTAGGACTCAGGCCTGAGGGCCGGTTGCCCCTAGGACCTCCTGGACGGTTCTGGATGCTCCTGGACGGTTTGCGTACCGTGAGGCGTCAGCCAATCGATTGTGCATTCCGACTGATAGACGGGGAAGTCTGAAAACAGCCTTGTTTCCTATAGAGCGGGGGTAGCTATTAACCTTGCGGCAACTGCTCTTGAAACGACCAATCGGCTACCCGATACTGGGTCAACAGCCGGGCAAAGGACGCCGTGGTCCGCGATAGATTCGGTTGACACCGAATCGGAGAGGACCGCGCAAGCGACCTCGAACCTGTAACCAGTCGGGAGACCGGAGGAATCTGCAACTGAAAGTAAGGGTGCGAGTGTCGGCGCGATAGTTGATTACCCTGGTTATCTCGCGGTAAGGCGTTGGCTTCTTACGGGTTAGTGGCGTAACTAGACAATGGATTGTTTTCGTTCCAAGTCTTCTATGCTCACCTCACGGGAAACAGAACGATCTAATATCGTTAAAACTTCCTGAGGTAACGGGTTCGCCCGTTGAAGTTGACAGCTCCAGTTAAGGCATTGAGCAATCTGATTCAAATGTTGTAGTACATAATAAAATAAAATAAAAGGCGATATACAGTCGCGGTTTACAGTCATAATCATTAGCATCCCATTATTTAACTAGTGGCAACGATGAGTTGGGGATGATAGATAAACAATCGTATTAATGAAATTATCTTCTTGAATCATCGCCTTAAAATATATTTCTACCATAGCTCTTGAGCGGGTTCTACAAAATAATTTCCCACTAATTTACCTATTGTATATTACTTTGTGCTGATTGTATGAAATAATAAAAGAAAAGCGGTTTCCGCAGTTGTCATTCATTATCACAGTTGCACCTCATTCAGAAACTTCCCACCCTCTATCGTTTCGATTAAAATAAATCATCATCATCCCCATAAAATTTCAATAAAATCGTATCAATTTATCTTCAGCCAGTTATCACAATGCATTCTACTCTGAATCGCTGCCATTATTCCGACTCGTTGACCAGCTGTGACATTATTAATTTTAACTGTGCGAATTAATTTAGAGTAATAATGGCATTCTATTATTCATACAAATTGCAACACTGTCAAGTGCCGTTTGAAAATGGTATTAAGTTTAAATAGAACAAAATATTAATGCTTATTTTCAAATGCATTATCAAAATAAATATTTTTATTTCATTTAATATGGATTAAAGATCGTTTTCGGAAAAGTCTCTGGGTGAAAAAAACTATTTTTTAATTTGTAATTCTTAAAAAACGTTTTATGAACAAAAATGCTCATCATATAAAAACAGTTTTTGCTGATATATCATTTAGAGAAAACGGTCCTCAATTTATTGCATACGTCAATTATGCTAGTTGTTATGGATTGCCATTTTTGGCAATAAGCTAGCATTTTTTGAATTTTACTTTCCCGGCAGGAAAAGTATTGTGAACGCTCAAAAAGAGAGGGAGCTAGAGAGCGAGGGAGAGAGGGTGAGAGGGAGAGAGGGAGAGAAGGAGAGAGGGAGAGAGGGAGTTGGTGTTCGTAAATAGAGAAAATAATGAGGGAGGAGAACACTCCATTGAGGTTTTTCGAGATAAGGACGGATATATACATTTTGATCCCCTCCACCTTCGAGAAGATTAGGACCATTTCCAGACTGAATTCTGTCTGTAAGTGTGTAACTCTGTATGTGTATTCCACCACAATAACGCCTAAACGCTTCATCCAATTGAACTGAAATGATCCATGAGGGCATCATTCGGTCACGGCAAGAGTTGAAAAGTTGTAGTTAAAATCGGTCCAACAGAGGGCTCGCTAATTATATTTTAATTTATTACGAAATATTGCAATTAGATTTTTTTTGGGGGGAGGGGTGTTAGGGAGGGTTGACAGGTTTGGCGAGTAGGACAGGGGGAGGGGGTTCCGTTTGCCGGGTAGGTAAGTCTCGGGGAGAAAAACCCGATTTTTTAAATCTGTAATTCTTAGAAAACATTTTATGAACAAATATGCTGAATCTGTAAAAACAGTTTTTGTTGATGTATTATTTAGAGAAAACGGTCCTCAATTTATTTTATACGTTTTTTTTCTAGGAGTGATTATATGACACCTATTTTTGGATGGTGAAGGAAAAGTACTAAATGTTTCTACAATTTCAAAGCTCCAAGTTCAAAGTTCGGGAGATATCAATATATTGAGTTGTCGACTACAACGGGCGAACCCGTCACCACAGGAAGTTTTAACGATTAGTCGTTCTATCGACCTGCAGTGAGCGTAGAAGACTTTGGACAAAACAATCCGACGTCTAGCTACGCCACAACCCGTTAGAGACCAACGCCTTACCGCGAGGAGCCAGTTATGTTAACTGGCGGGCGGCACTCGCGCCCTAACTACCAATTGTGACCAGATTTCTCCGGTCTCTCCATTGGTTCCGAGTTCGAGGTCGCTTGCGCAATCCTCTCCCTTACGAAGCGGTGAAACGGTGAATACTGAATCTATCGCGGACCATGGCGTCCTTTGCCGGACTCTGAACCGGGATCGGATGGCCAATGGTCATTTCAAGAGCAGTCGCCGTAAGGTACGCAACCACCCCCGCTCTATAGGAAACAATACAGCTTCCAGACTCCCCCGACTGTTAGTCGGAGTGCAGGATCCAGGGATTCCTCCCCCCCGTGGCTGCTCCGAGACCTGCCCACGGACCGTGCGCCTCCACCATCATCGTTCTGGAGCGTCCTCTACCCCGCCTACCGGCCCTAAATTTATGATATTTGTTGTTTTTTTTTTCCTTTTGTGAATATGGTAAATTTATTAATATTTTGTAAATTTTTCTTTTGTAAATATGTTTTATTATAAATAAATGGGTTCTCGGGGCGGTACGGGGGGGGGGGGGGGTGGTTTACCCTATTTCACCCCCTGCGCGTTTTACCCTTCTGGTACGCGCAGGGTTGTCGTAGCACGACATCCCGGGCAGACAAGACGACCCTCGTCGTTATAACTGCCCGGGCGGTGGCGGGGTTTGCTGCCCTCACCTATCGCCTTGAAACTCTTAACTTAACTGTTAGTCGGAGTGCACAATCGATTGGCTTGCGCCGCACGGTGCGCAGACCGTCCAGGAGCTCCAGAGGTTTGATTCCCAGGGGAAACTGACCAGGGCCAGAGTCATACCCAGGTTCGCACCCCGTGCGTGGAGGCCGTCGGATGAGTGTTGACCCGTGAGTATGACCGACCCTGAACACATGGGTCTTCGTGGCCAACCCATAATGGGCCCGTTAGCTCCCTAAGGAGATATTAATATACCGAATTCCACCTTTGCAGAGTGAAAGCATGGAAAATTGAACTGAATTATATTGTTATTGGTATAAAGGCACGCACACGAGGCGGCTGAATTGAAATTACGTTTATTGGCTGATAACCGCCGCCTCGAAGCCATTATTTCTGTTATCGATGTCTACCAGAATCGCTTCCGAACTGTAACGATAAGATGCTCCATCCCTTTTATTACAGCGGCGCTCTCCAAAATGATATTTCACAAGTAGAAGACATTATATGTAAGACTTTATCGTACGGTTTAGGCTTCTAAAAAGAATAATTATACCTTATGTCAAAATTGGTAGTTTTATGCTACTTACCATTTTGTAATTAGTAAAGTGGTATTGATTTAATCAAAACGCGAATACAAATTACATACTCTCGAATAAACAAGTTCAGTATCAGGAAACTTGGCAAGGAGTTAGATGATAGTATCAAGAAGACCCAAAAAGAAATTCACTCACATTTCACCAGATGTAGGCACAACTTAGCATTACCCCGTCAATCTCTCGAATTATTCAAAAGGGATCCAAATGACGTTGGAATGGCGTGTTACAATAAACTGCCTGAGAATATTAAAATTATATGTAGAAACGGAAAAATAGCCCAATTTAAATCGAAATTAAAAGGCTACCTTATTGCGAGAGAATTATATAATATAAACGAATTATAATTAGATGACTGACAATTTCCATCTCGATTTTATTTATTTAACTTGACATTTGTACCATTTTACTGATTATTACTATTATTTCTAATTATCTCCCATAATCAATTGTATTTCTTATTTATAGGACTATTTAATTTTAATATTATAATTTCATGACTAACTGTAGTTATAAATATCTAATATAACTCAATTGTGTGGTGAGTCTCTAATGAAATATTTAGTATACATTTTAAAGTTATTTTAACATCAAGCGGCTATATAAAGTGTCTAAACAACTATGTATAAGTTTTTGAAGACAATAAATGCGATTTGATTTGATTTGATTTGATTCAAACAGGGTGCGAATCGAATAGATCTTTAGAAAAAGCTTGAATACGGAAGTTATCGCGCCTTTACATTTGAAATAATTTGGGTCACAACGGCAGCCTCTTTGAACGCATTTACCTCAAAATCGAAATACTTTGTTAAGAAAAATACTTTATTCGTCCGAAGATTGCATTCGTTATTCATTCGAAAGTTGTAGACTTATTGTAGTAAAAGTAATATATTATACTTATGTATATAGAATTGTTCCTTGGATAGCACAATATGATTTGGAAACTGCATCCAGTGGTTAATTCCGCTATCCAATATATGTTCGCAGATCGCCAATTTTTCTCGCTGAACGTTTTTAACAGATTTGATGTGTTCTGTCAGTCGCGTGGCTATGGGCCGTTTCATTTGTCCAACGTAGGCTAGACCGCAATTCTACTTTCCCCGCATGATCCGGGAAGCCATTGAAATAAGAAGAACCCCGAACTTCAATAGAGACGACGGTTACAAACTCTCTTATACGTGGAACCCTCTTCTTAAAATGTTCCAGCCGCCGAACGCCGAACGCAAGGAAGTAAGACAGGATACAGTGAGTGTTGTGTGCAAGACGGATTTTCAAAATTCGCGCGCTCCAAGCCCGGCCCCCCACCACCGTTATAACCTACGCAGTGACGGCAGCCCGCAAAACAACGGATTGACAGCTCTTCAGTCTACCCTGGACAACGGCGGCTGCAACGTCACCGAAACGTCTGGTGCTACAAATTTCACGCAGTAAATTCTTTTTCATTCCTATTTATAAGGTAGTGATATTCTAGCTACTGTTTTTACGCTGACGACCGGTATGGGCATGGCAGAAAATTTTCAGCTTGCCTGAGAGCCCCGTAAGCTTCGGTAATTGCGTGTGTGCCAAGCGTCTGCATACTCGGCTAGACCACAATCCCGTCTATGGTAATCTGGCGATATGACCCGCCCACAGCCTCCCCACCCCTTTCCATTACCCCTGCATTCCCAGTAGTAATGGAATTACGTACGTATTATATACCTTGCAAGCCGTTACTTCGTCCGGGGCAATGGCGACAAATTTAATCCAAAAGCTTGCGAACCCACAAAATATATGAAGAGGATGTCTGGCATTACGTATTGCCTGAGGGGCGGGCAGATTACAAAATATACGACCACGACTAGGGAATCTGTGTACGGGTAACCCGTATAATGGGCTACAGCCTCATTTTAAAAGAGGGATTTTTATGAAAATTGCGGATTTGGAAAATTTATTTTGCTATAAGCGCGACTTACAGCTTCAATGTTTATACAAATTAATTTAATAAATGATAAGAGAAGCAGTGAAGTCAGCGCAAAGTGAAAGTAAAAAAATATTCTATGAGGTTCAATGTTGTATCAGCAGAGTATTATGTATATTTACCCTCATGCATATAAATAATGTCAATAACGCTCTCCATGGAACTGGAAAAACTTTTTTGATTGCATTGATTTTGGCAAACGATTCGCTTGCAGAAAAAAATTGCACTGACTTCATCAGGATTTGCATCTACATATGTTGTTGGAAGATGCCGTTGAATATTCAAATCCATGAGACCCCAACTTGCAACCTTTGGAAAAGTGTGCGATGGTCTACGAAACAATGCAAGGTCTACGAATCAATCAAAGACGGTTTGGTGGTGCGATGATTCTTTTGGCAGGCGAGTTTCGCCAAACATTGGGAGTGATTCCACGGCCTATGCCAGCTGATAAATTAATGCATGTGGAAACACAATCCACTCGAATTAAGTATGAACATGCGTGTAGAGATGCAGATAGACAAATGTGGAGAAGTATTTCCAATACAATTGATAGACATTGGCAATAGCAAATTTTCTGTTGAAATTTCAACTTTCTTCATCACATTACCCGTCGATTTTGGCTAGTTACCGAATTAAAGGCCAAACTCACCCAATAGCTGTTTTTTAATATCGGTTGAGTGAATAGGCTATATTAGCTGCGAAAAACATTGATGTTGACGAATTGAATTTCAATATTCAAAGTGAAATTACTGTCGATTTGATGACATACGAAGCGGTGGATTCCGTTACTAGCAAAGATCAAATAAGCAACCGAATTTTTACCAGCACTGGAATTGCCCGGATTACCGCCTCACAATCTGTAAATGAAAGTCGGTTCCGTAATCATAATGTTGCGAAATATTAACCAAACATGTCTATGTATACTCGGCTTGAGGTGAAAAAACTGATGAACAACGTCATTGAAGTAATATTTTTCTAACATGGAGAAATGGTGTTGATATCCACGCATCCCGATGATTTCGACCGATATGCCATTCGAGTTTAAACGCTTGCAGTTTGCGGTGCGGTTTGCGTTCGAAATGACAATAATCAAATCACAAGGGCAGTCATTGAGTGTTTGCGGCATTTCCTTGAAAATCCATGATTTACGCATGGTCACTTGTATGTCGCCTGTTCGCGTGTCCGATGACCATCAGCTTTATTTGTTTACGTGCCAGGCAACAAAGCAAATTAAATTATGTATCATAAATTATTGCATTGAACGAAATAGTTACGTCATAGCAATCCAAATAAAGTATTTATTTGTTTTGATTGTTTGCTTGAACAACGATCTTGTAATCAAATTAAAATGTAAAGAATACATCTTAAGATTCATTCTGATTTCAAATTTAATGGAGAGAAATAAATTATTTGGTTTACATAATATTCTGACTTAATTCAATTATAATTTACATTGGAACAAAACCGCATGGTTCCAAGTCGATCGCATTCCAGGAACATCACACATTTCTAGTATTTCAGCGGTGTACTGCTTATAGAAATTATCTCGCGAGTCAGATAGTATAAAATAAAATTCGCTTATAATTATAACGTTTATTAGATATAATTATATCTAATAAAACTTATAAATATAAGCTATTTTTATTTTATACTTGCATAATGTTTTAAAAATGAATTATTATATATTTTTATACTTCAGTAATTTTATATCATTTAAGGGTTGAACCATTCTTCCGAAGCATAGTAAATCTTTTAATTATTAAAAATATAAAAGCATTTAATTTTTTTATATTTTAAAATATATTGCAACGAGAATAATCTAAGGATCCTAAATAGTTTGAAGAAGAATCCGTTGAAGGTTGTCTTTCAATTAAAAGACAAAGACTTTAACGTAATGTTATTTAAGCTTTTCAGGATTGGTAGATTATTTTCGTTACAGTATATTATAAAATATGTTAAAGTTAAATGTTTTTTGTTTTGAATAATTGAAAGAATTAGTACGCTTACGAAGAATGGTTTCATGATTAAATGAGATAACATTACAATAAAACCAATACTACTCATTCATTTATTTTGTTTCATTTTAATAAGTGCCCATCTGATTCCGCAGTCTCACTTCATGTAATAGAAATCCAAACAAACTGCGAAAAGACATATTGAAATCGCCGATTCTAAGGAGAAGAAGCGTACGAATCCCCTACTCTGAGGAGAAGAATCATAAAAAAAGAGTAAGAGACGTACGAATAAAAGGCAAGTCACAATGGCAGCTCCGCCCGCACCCCGTACCTGAAGTCTATTTGTCGAAGGCTTCAGTCGAAAGTGGAAATAATCTCGCGAATATTGCAATCTGAGCATGTGTGGCGGAGTTTGTCGAAAAATGTTTACATGGCCGCTTTGATACAAGTGCCGCCGAAAATACTCTGATATTACCTTTTTCAAGCGTGAATATTGAAGTATTCCATTCAATATTTTTTACCTTGTAGGAGGTGCAAAGAGCCAATGCCTAACGCAATCCTTTGATCTCCTCGCCTCATATTTTTGCACGTTTAGTATGTTACATGTTATTTTACGGGAGGAAAAATATTCACGGTGAAATCGGTAAAGTATGTAAAGTACGACCGTGCGATTTTAGTGAAAAATAAACGGATAGATACCCGTGAGTTAAGTATTATTAGTTACAGTTTGAGAAATAATTAACCAGGATCCCTGAAGTGAGTGAATAAGGAAGTGAGTGAATAAAAATAAACAACTTTTCATAACAATTTATGGGCAAAAGAATAAATAAAATAAACAAAAAGGATTAAGAAGCCGTGGCGGCCGTGGCGGCCAAAAGCTATATGAAGCATAATTTTGTGGCCTGGTTGGTGAGAATACGAAAAATAATTTTAATACAATTATGCCGGATTTTAAAAACCCGGTCCTTAAGCTATCATTTCGCCAAAACGAAATTGGTAAATTATTTCCATATTAATTGTAAATTATCTTTATTCTGTTACTGTTTTCCAAAAAAATAAAAACGAGCGAGATTTATCTTCAGTTTTTGAAAAACCCTAGAGGTGATTCTCAATATTAAAAAATAATATATACACCAGCGTATGGTCTATTTGCATAGTACTAAGCCAGTTTTTGGAACCTTCATACAAAAAATAAAGGTTTTTTTTTGAAATTACGTAATTTCCAGAAATGTTATTGCCAAGCATTATTTTTTTCTATTTATTAAAGATACTTTTGAGTGATATAAAAAATAACACAGTGATCTCAAGTAATTTTATTATTGTAATCTAATTTTTACTTTATAAAGAACTATTCATTTGATAATTTATTATAATAAAATTGAAAAGCCAAATCGACCATATTAGACAACGCGCGAAGCCGAAATCGTTTCGTAATTGGCCACTGCCAACGGTGGGACGTATTCCCTTGTCGCCGCGGTATACCTATACATCTTTATGTATATATCGAAAGCGCGGGGGCGCGTGGCATTGCAAAAATATGAAAATTTTAATCGCGTCAACTCGGAAGGGAGCCCTAATATATCGCGAATATTGTTAATTAAAGATATTTTACCTACCCGCTAGATGGCGCAGCGCGCTCAACGGTTGTTAAACTTTCATTCACAAGTTACGTTGTTCAAATTAACAAAAAAAAACACCTAAATTTATGAAATGAAATGAAATGAAATGAAAAATACCTTTATTGTACTAACAAAAATAATTACATTGGTAAAGAAGACAAATTCTATTTTAACTTAGTACAAACGGCGGGCTTATCGTTTAGCGATTTCTTACAGCCAACCGTGTAATATAAATTTATCAAAAGTTGCTTGTTTGCTCGTTATAATTCACACACTGCAAGAATGGCAGTTATTTTATTCAGGATGATTCGCCAATCCTATATTATTTAAAAAGTATTTAAAATGGATATTATAGCGATCGCATTTTCTCCCTATTTAGTGCGGATCATATCACTAAGGGGATTTTGAGTCCTACGTAGTAGCAGCACGAGTGGGCAAACTAAGATGTTGCAGAATTAGCTTACTTTTTATGACCTCAAAATATACCTACTGCTTTGATTGTACAATACATTATTATTATAAAATTTTTTTTTTATGTTGCAAATTACCGGCCAGATTTGTGCTAAATAGATTAAATGAAAAATAGATTACGAGTACTCTGTCAGTGTCCCTCGTCCCTCTGTTCCTCCCCCCTATACACAGAAAATAAATATAAACCCTTTTCGTGTCCAATTTTCCTGATACACATCGACTCACTGGTGAGAGATAAAACCGGATATTTGATGAAATACCAATAGAGTCCCACTTAGCCCACTTTTACGATTTCTAACTTTCTCTTGTACCTGAATGAACATAACTTGCTTTGTAATCGTTTGATTAAACAATTGTTACACAAATAATTTTGACCACGAATCACAGCCAATTAGACTAAAAGACTCTACATGTGACTATAAACAAATGTCAAAACCGCATTGATTCATACGACTCTACGAGTACGTTTCAATGGACAGATAATTTCAGTATTTTGAGCTATGAATATTGGTTAGAAAAATGATTATTTAATTTGTGATGTTTTGTTTTGATTAGTTTTGAGATTAAATTCCCGCCAACGTTTCACATTGACAGATGAATGACTTTTTTTGTTAAGACTTGCTTTTTGGTTTAAGTTAAGAGAATTGCTTTTTACTATGAAAGGAATTTAGTACAAAAGATAATTTGTTAATTAATAACCTAAATATATATAAAAGTCATGTTTTCCTAGCAATAATTATTCTACGAGCTATTTTTTAGGCCAAGCTATTGATATTGCCTTAAACAATTGGGGTATAACACAGGATTCTTTTTATTTTCTATATATTTTACGAGATAAATATAGAACCTTTAAACATTTGATGTTTTAAGAACCTTCTAAGTGCTCCCGAGTTTGACATGTGCAATTTGATGCCACGAAAATATGTAAAAAAGAAATTTATCGCAAACAAAAGGTGTTTCGCCCTGGCAAAGTGTCGCATTGCTACAAAGAGAGCGCAGATTTAAATTACTTTTATTACGCAATTCATATCGCAATGTCGCGGCTGCAAATACAAAACTACACGAATGTTGTGTCTATTTCATTTCAATTATACAAGCGGCGCTTTCGCATGTTATTTTCCTCCTCTTTATAACCCGATCGCATATTACTAAATTAAAGAAGATAAAAAATACTGCAATTCCATTATTTTTAAATTGCATTAAAAGGATTCATTTATATATTTATTAGTATGATATGATATGACCCGTTGAGTATGATACGACCAAATCTGGTAGTGAAACAATTATCCGTTGAGTATGATACGACCAGATCTGGTCGCGCGTTTTTTTCACTTCTTTGACGTTCTCATATTTATTCATAATTATCTAATTGTTTTACAAAATGATATTTCAATATTCTATATTCGAAATTTCAATGCAATCATTGTGCAGTTGTTCTTTTTATGATTGGTGTAGTAGTTTCGTAGTTATAGTACTTTAGGTCGATGTCGCCGAAAATCCTGCAAAAGACACAGATGCATCCAGGAAAATACCCATTTACTCCAAGGGTTAACTTTCAGTAATTAACCAAACATTGCTCAGAGACAGAGGGTACTTTTTAAACAACATATGAATCCCATTTTACAGTATTTTTTACGAACGGTAATGTGCGGTTTGGTGCGCTCTTTAATTTAAAATAAAATATAAAATAAAGCTTATAATATTTATAAAGTTGGCAGACAATTCTTTAAAATTGACTAATTGTCAATTATTTTGTAAAGGAGTATACCTATGTTGCAAATTCTGCATCAGGGCAGATTATAGATAAAAAGAAATTATAATGTACCATCACAATGAAAGTTTCAGGCCAAGAGAATTTTGTATTGAATCTATATACTCGTATATAAAAGAAGAAACTGACTTACTGACTGGCTGACATATCAGCGCACATCCTAAACCACTGGGGCTAGAAACTCGAAATTTTACACAAGGCTTCCTTTTATAATGTACGCGAGCACTAAGAAGGGTTTTTTGGATATTCAACCCCTAAAGGTGTGAAAAGGGGTGAAATTCTGTTGTATGTTGTTAGGGCCTAGTTTTTATAGTATACAAACTTTAACCTAAATCATTTTAATAATTAATCAGTTAACTTTATCCATCGCGCCATAGACGCGATACACCGAGCGGATACGTCTTACCGTATGTAGACGACAAGTCGCGCACATCCCTAATCAATTTTAATCAGTAAGGTAGAATATTTTTACTTAGAAAAGAGATCTTTCTTCTTTTTTTTTTGGGCTGGCAACCACCGAGCAAGACGGTCGACAAGAAACCGGCCGCTCCGCCGTTGGCGGAGCGGGCCGGCTACCGCCCATTTAATTATTCATTTGCACATCAGCCAACACAGTCTAGAATTTAAATTCTGTGAATATCTAAAGTCTATAATTAAACTCAGTTCAACGCATCGGGCAGGCCCTCATCGGATCTCATACCTTCATACAGGCAAGTCTACTATCTGTAACCATTAGCTTCTCCTCATAAAATCAGATTTCAAAAATAATAGTTTAAATTAATAAGATTGTTTTAAAAGCCAAGTCCCCTGCAAATTACCGTTGCCATATCTTCGTTGGTGAATAATTAGAGTCAAGTAAAATCAAAATTTAGTAGTTCGAGTGCGTCAAAATAGGAGTAGGTAGTACGTCGGGTCAGTCATAATTCCCGGTGTCTGAGCATCGCCTTCCGTCTCCCCGTCTCAACTAATTTTTCTATTATCATCTAAAGGTCGATTTCGAAAATATAATTTAAAATTTAAAATCACATCCGGGGAGCAGGCGCTAAAAAATCTAGAAGCAACCTTCCAATAACTCCTGCGGGTAGCAGTGTCTTCCTTCTCTATTCCAGAACCCAAAGTACCTGTCCAAAATCCCACTTCGCCGAATTAAGCCCTGAAAAATCGAAAGGCTGTAACGTTCAGTTTTCCACGAATCTAATTTTAGAATTTTGTTAATTCCAACTACTCGGATTCGCCATATGCTATGGCCTAGCTTTCATTTATTATAATTAAAATAAAATATGTTACTCTGTCAAATAAACCTTTCATTTTGGTTAATTAATCATTATTTAGCGAATTAAAGAAATCGAGACGGTACCTAAAAATACCGCCGGGTCAGAGCGAGCAACAGTCTCGTAGGTACCCGACTAGCACTGGACAGGGTAATGTTTCAGGGCAAGGAATAAATAAAGAATAATTTTATAAAAGAAACTTTGAAATTACATATTTTAATTTTATCATTTAGCGGAGAAAAGAACCGCAGTACATTATTTAATTATAGCAGCATCTGCTGGTTTAGAGCGTACCTAGATTCAAATAGTATTTTCTCTTTTTTAAATATAATCATCATTATTTCCAATAAATTCATTAGACGATTTAGCCATTGATTTATGTAAGAGCGCGGACCGGGACCGGGGCCGAGCGCTCCAAGCGGGCGCGATCGACGCGCGCCGGCGCAGTACCTCGTCGGTACACCGATAGAGGGCGCGGTGAGTAAATCATAATATTCGATCTCGTCGCCGCAGCGCACTAAACTTGATATCGCTTCTTCTTCTTCATATAGTCCTCTCCCACCTTATATCAAAATTCCTTCGTTTCATAACAAATCTGGCGTCCACCGCGGGGCTAATTTTTTTTAAATAAGCTACAGTATTCTCCCACCGCGACCCGCCCATATCATCTTTTATATCATTTTTTTTCTTACAATTTCATTTGAAATCTAACAAAGTTGGCCGCCCAACAGGGGCGAATTTTTTTTTTTTTTAAATACGTATACAGATTTTTTTAGGATTCAAACTTTTTTCATTACGCCTTTATTATAACAATTTTACAATTTTATTTTTGTGTCTTCTCTCATATATCGTCCGAGATATAGGACACCATAAAATTTCCCACCCAACCCGCCCAAAAATTCTTCTTTTTATTATTCTTAAATTTTTTTTCTTTTATTGTTTCCTCTACACAACGTACCTACTGCCAATTTATTTTACAGGTTGTTACAAAACTAACACAATACTTTTTTTTCAAACTTTATAAAGTGCCTTACATTTTAATTTTTTTTAAATAGTATACTACATGTACAATAGCCTTCCAGCCATAAGCGTAAGTAATAACCAGGGTATCTTGGGGATTTGACTTCGGAATCAGCAACGGTTTACGTGGGGATTTTGCTTCTGTGGCGACGCGTTGGACACATATCTAGTTATACAGTTACAACAAACGAACCTTAAGATATTTAGGCAGAAAAATATCCGCAATCAATACTATTATTCACACTTATAATAAATACTTAGCAAACATTCACAACCCTACAGGGTGTTACAATTTTTTTAGATTTTTTTTATTTTTTTTTCATTTTTACCTTTTATTTCTTTTTGTTTTCATTTAACTTCATCAATTTTTTTTCATTTCCTTTCCCATTTGCCTTGTTGCATATGGGACCTTAATTTAATAAACTCATAATACACTCTAATCAAATACACACTCACCTACATACACACACTAGGATCAACACTTCCACGTCTAAATAAATACGATTAACTTTCTTACACACTTCATCATCCGCTGTTTACAAACATTTAAAAGACAAAACGCCAAAATAATACTCGATACCCCACACGAATTCGCAAAGGGATTAGAGTCACTAGCGGACGCCTATGACATAGTGCAGGAAAGAATGTTAGAGTCGTTCAGAAATAGTTCTTCGAGATACAACCTTAGAAGGAAGCACATCGAATTTAAAACAGGAGATTGGGTCTAGGCCAAAAACCATACATTGTCAAGAAAAGCAGATTTTTTTGTAGCAAACTCAGCCCTAGGTACATAAAGTGCAAAGTCATTGCGAAAAAGTCCCCAGTCGCGTACGAGTTAGCCGACGAGAACGGAAAACCGCGGGGTCTTTTCCATATTAAGGACATTGCGAGTAACTAATACCCTATAACAACAGGTGGTCTAGCGTGGCGTCGCCGAAGTGAAGTCGAACGCGTCATCACGGTTTCCATCGTAAAACTGCGGATTCCGGGTATAAATCGCACAAGGTACACAAAAAGGTATTAACTATTGCGTCTATAAGGCATAAAATAAGCTATTCAACAGAAAAAAACAAAGATTCAAAATTATAATTCCATTTGATATAAGACAAACAAATTAAACAATTAATTGTATACAACCTAACGCACTTTATCAAGATACAAAATCCAAAACAAAGCGCAACAGATAAGCTAAATTCACACACACAAAACACATTACACAACAGAACACACGGTCTAAAGTACCTACAGAACAAAAAATCGAACACAAGTACAAATAGTTTATACAAAAAAAAAATTTTATAAAATATAAAATTTTTTTTTTTGAAAGGTACTCTCATCCGGCAAGAAGGCCGCCGGATTCGGTACCCTACCATGTGGGCAAATTTAGCCCCAAATTCTTAAAAATATAATAAACATCATTAATGTATTTCATTCCCAAATTTTAAAACAAACAATATTTCGAGTCAATGCAATCAAACACACTTACACAACACCTGCGCCAAGCGATTAGCTATAAATATATCCGAGCGATCACCATACACGGCAGTAGGTATGATAAATCATAATATAGAGATAAAATCGAGCGCATTTTTACACACAATTTAAACACAAATAAATACATTTCCCTTTGCATGAGCCGTTGCGGCAAAATCAAAGAACAAAGATATTTCTCTACCTTAATTATATTTATACGCAATTATGCGATTTTTAAAACGGTTCGGTGCTTAACCGTTCGCTTGCGAGAGAAACACCGCCGGACAAGTTCTGGATTTTTTTAATTATATATTTACTTGGTTTGGTGTTCATCCTACCTTTAAGGTAAAAAACGCAAGGAACTATTATGTTCCGGGTATTCAATGCATCAACTGTCATCGTCGAATTAAAATCTACATGCTCAGCTCTGTTGTAAAAATACTTCAATATTTTTCTATCAATTATTTTATATTTTCTTTGACATACAATCACGCGGCAAGTAGATCGTTAGTACTAAGTAGCGACTAGGAACCCCTTCAAAAACCGTTGTAGATTAGTCATAAGCTACAGAAAGCTCTTTGTTCGGTCTTGGCTTTTTGCCAAGATATGGAACTTTCCATACCATAATTTCTTCATTGTAAGATAAATCCCCCATTGATTCCCCGCAACGTTATTTTGTTTAATAAATAATCAGCTCCGATTAGTTTGCCCATAAATACTCACCAAAATATCAAACAATGATCTTAATTGGATATAAATATTTGTAAAATATTATCTTAAATATGTCACGAATGCATTTTCACACAGTCACAAATAGTGAAATAGGTACGAAACAGACAGTCTTGGTATGAAAGAAGTATGATAGGAAGGGTTCGAAAGAGAAGCAAGTAAGGAGCATGCAAGGCCCGCGAAAGAGAAAGCTTACGTCAACTACTGAAAATTATTATTTAACACTACGACTACAAACTTACATCTGACAAAATTTATATGCAATAGAAACATCACATACTAAGGACCTCAAAAATCCTGGAAGTTAGGGAGTTGCCTGCGGAACAACGCATAGAGGAACTCTAAAGTTTAACTTCATACCACCACGAGTGAAAGACCGCGAGGTCTATAAACATCTAGAACTGGTTGTTCGTGTAAAAGAAAATCACACTGCCGTTCTTTCCCGTCCACAAACAACAATAAACACACACGCTCAATTCTTTTTTTTAAAAAAAAACACAAATATACAATATTTTTTTAAATTTATAAATTTGAATACCAATACGACCAGAATTTACGCAAATTAAAATTACGTAATTCGCTTCTGTATATTTCAGATAAGTCGTCAAAATGGTCAATACAAGATTACAGAGCCGGCCTACAATTTTCATCTCGCCTTTCACATTATGCTAACAATTGTTTGATAAAATAAGCTCCAACGCTTCTACACACTGCACATTGATGCAAAAATATATTATTATTTTTTTTTTTAATAAACGTATTAGCAGACATTTATTGGTAGTCTTGCTTTCGTTAGTTAAGGCCGGTTTCACTACAAAACACACCATAAATACAAAAAATAAACAAATATTAAAACACTATATCAAAACAATCAATAATTAACAGGGCACAAAATCAAAGGAAACACCGCTACCCGAAGTACCATTCTTGCAAATGCATTTCATAATTTCAAAACTTAAAATTAAAATATATTATAATTTTTTTAAATCCGGAACCCTTCATAATTTTATTTGTTTATATAAAAAAAAACCGGAAACATTTAGCACCTGCTCTCCCATACCTACTACACCCTTTCACCATTTTAATAAACAATTAACATTTCTTTCCCCAACGGATTAATTACTTACAACAGTACATTTAATAAAGCCTGAATATAATCAAATATATAACCCGCCGGAATGGATGCTTGTAGACCGAGATAAAAAAAAAAGAGTTTAGTTTTTTGTTTTCCTTCCCCTTTCTTTCTTCTAATTTTTTCAAAGAAAGTAGCTACAAAAAGTAGCAACATTTCTAATTTATTTGTTTCTTTTTGTTTGTTTTTCAATCATGGAATTTCATGTGTAAGGCTGCACAGTATGAGCACTGCCATTGTTTATAATAATTTTTCTTGTTCTTTGTTTTACTACTACATTACAATATGTAAGTATACACGTTAAGCAGCACAGTTTAGCTGCATATTCCTAATTTAAAAAATAATATCATATGTTGAATAGATTTTAAAATGCCTTGTTGGATTAATAATATACCACATTGTGTACCTACGCGTCTCACAATACTTGTAATTTATAATAATTTAAGTTTTTTTTTGTTATGTACCAATCTTTCTTATCCCGCTTAAAATGTAGCATACAGACAGAACACAAGCACCAGTTTTTGACCCCAATCACATAGGAAATTTAAGAAGTCGGAAAATACATTTACTTTTCTTAAAGAATAAAAACAAGTTTCGAACTGAATTGTAAAGCGAAGATATGATAACACACACATGGTTACATATATTAGAGCCTCTCCTTCTCTCACCACCCATCCTAGTACTCCAGTAAAAAACTCAACTAGAAAATCGAACGAGATGATGCCGCATAACTTTTCACGTTCCAGACAATATTTGGAGAATTGAACACACCAACCAGACATGTCCAGTGACATTCGGCAAGGCGGGAAGCAAAACCTCAAACGTCGAGCCAAGCTGCTAGATACCATAATGAAGGCAATGCTGACCGAATTAACCAGCCCATAAATCCACGGACCATAATTCTGCCAGCCAACCAGTATGGACATCCGAAACCAGGATACCTACTCCAGTCTAGAGGTAAAGATACATTTTCCTATCTCTATATGACAACCAGGACGGCATTCACGATAGACGACATCCGATAGGCGAGGACCGCAAGAGCGTTCCCTATCAATAGGAACATTTATCACTAAACCAGGTGGACCAGGATGCGAAGTCACACAAACCAGACCGCAAGTAACCTCCACATATACTATTACCATCAACATGCAAATAAGGACGCTTTAAGTACCATTTTAACATCAGCGTAGTGTGTACCCAGTGAAGTGAAGTAGTGTTCTCTGGAATGGACAGGGCATTTAGGCACGAAAATCACCTTCCTTATTACACCCGCTAGCCACAACGCACCGGACTTTTCAAACAAGCGACGTGTAAAAATCTGAATTTCTTCCGTGCACACAGACTTGAAACAGCTAGTGTAGCACCATGATCTCATCCCAAGTAGAAGCTCTGCAAAAATTTTCCACCGGACTTTTTAAACAAGCAAAGTGACGCAATTTGCCAAGCAGCAGCCCACTTATTATGTTCTTCGAGTTGCCGCGATTAAGATCATCACGACACAACATCAGAAAACTAGGCAACCTACTAATGCTCGCCTATTTTTTCCGCAATTCCAAGGTACGGCTCATCAATCGACCACCACGAGACACGCTGTGTGTCTTACCCAAGGCCCTACGACGCGCATACGTCGATCTCCAAGCAGCGACCCCACCGAGAGAGCGACGCAGCAACCAGACGATACGCCACGCGCTACGCCCCAGGAGAAGATCAACCCGTCAATCATGTTAACCCTGTTACGGACAGGCGACATCTTTCACGGCTGAATTCTTTCCCTATTTTCAGTTCCTGACTTTCTTAACTCCAATCCTGATATGAGTAAGCGTCATATACTGCAGTCAAAGAAAAGCTTATGCACCGTTTGGGTTCAAAAATAGTCTGACAAAAATCATTTTCTCTCGTTTAGGTGTTATTTATTTTTTTTTTACTATTTTTAAAATATCTTGATTTGTATCAACCCTTGCAAGTAGGGCAAATTTTTCTTTACCATTATGTACTTATACTTATTTTTTTTCTGTTACCAATATTTATTAAGTTAGCGACTACGCATCGTAGCAAGTAGGAGTTAGTGTACTACACTCGTAGCATTATATCTTTAACATTGTTTGCTAATGTAGGTCACCGGGGACGGTGACTAGGTCTCTATCCGGCAATGTTAGGGCCTAGTTTTTATAGTATACAAACTTTAACCTAAATCATTTTAATAATTAATCAGTTAACTTTATCCATCGCGCCATAGACGCGATACACCGAGCGGATACGTCTTACCGTATGTAGACGACAAGTCGCGCACATCCCTAATCAATTTTAATCAGTAAGGTAGAATATTTTTACTTAGAAAAGAGATCTTTCTTCTTTTTTTTTTTGGGCTGGCAACCACCGAGCAAGACGGTCGACAAGAAACCGGCCGCTCCGCCGTTGGCGGAGCGGGCCGGCTACCGCCCATTTAATTATTCATTTGCACATCAGCCAACACAGTCTAGAATTTAAATTCTGTGAATATCTAAAGTCTATAATTAAACTCAGTTCAACGCATCGGGCAGGCCCTCATCGGATCTCATACCTTCATACAGGCAAGTCTACTATCTGTAACCATTAGCTTCTCCTCATAAAATCAGATTTCAAAAATAATAGTTTAAATTAATAAGATTGTTTTAAAAGCCAAGTCCCCTGCAAATTACCGTTGCCATATCTTCGTTGGTGAATAATTAGAGTCAAGTAAAATCAAAATTTAGTAGTTCGAGTGCGTCAAAATAGGAGTAGGTAGTACGTCGGGTCAGTCATAATTCCCGGTGTCTGAGCATCGCCTTCCGTCTCCCCGTCTCAACTAATTTTTCTATTATCATCTAAAGGTCGATTTCGAAAATATAATTTAAAATTTAAAATCACATCCGGGGAGCAGGCGCTAAAAAATCTAGAAGCAACCTTCCAATAACTCCTGCGGGTAGCAGTGTCTTCCTTCTCTATTCCAGAACCCAAAGTACCTGTCCAAAATCCCACTTCGCCGAATTAAGCCCTGAAAAATCGAAAGGCTGTAACGTTCAGTTTTCCACGAATCTAATTTTAGAATTTTGTTAATTCCAACTACTCGGATTCGCCATATGCTATGGCCTAGCTTTCATTTATTATAATTAAAATAAAATATGTTACTCTGTCAAATAAACCTTTCATTTTGGTTAATTAATCATTATTTAGCGAATTAAAGAAATCGAGACGGTACCTAAAAATACCGCCGGGTCAGAGCGAGCAACAGTCTCGTAGGTACCCGACTAGCACTGGACAGGGTAATGTTTCAGGGCAAGGAATAAATAAAGAATAATTTTATAAAAGAAACTTTGAAATTACATATTTTAATTTTATCATTTAGCGGAGAAAAGAACCGCAGTACATTATTTAATTATAGCAGCATCTGCTGGTTTAGAGCGTACCTAGATTCAAATAGTATTTTCTCTTTTTTAAATATAATCATCATTATTTCCAATAAATTCATTAGACGATTTAGCCATTGATTTATGTAAGAGCGCGGACCGGGACCGGGGCCGAGCGCTCCAAGCGGGCGCGATCGACGCGCGCCGGCGCAGTACCTCGTCGGTACACCGATAGAGGGCGCGGTGAGTAAATCATAATATTCGATCTCGTCGCCGCAGCGCACTAAACTTGATATCGCTTCTTCTTCTTCATATAGTCCTCTCCCACCTTATATCAAAATTCCTTCGTTTCATAACAAATCTGGCGTCCACCGCGGGGCTAATTTTTTTTAAATAAGCTACAGTATTCTCCCACCGCGACCCGCCCATATCATCTTTTATATCATTTTTTTTCTTACAATTTCATTTGAAATCTAACAAAGTTGGCCGCCCAACAGGGGCGAATTTTTTTTTTTTTTAAATACGTATACAGATTTTTTTAGGATTCAAACTTTTTTCATTACGCCTTTATTATAACAATTTTACAATTTTATTTTTGTGTCTTCTCTCATATATCGTCCGAGATATAGGACACCATAAAATTTCCCACCCAACCCGCCCAAAAATTCTTCTTTTTATTATTCTTAAATTTTTTTTCTTTTATTGTTTCCTCTACACAACGTACCTACTGCCAATTTATTTTACAGGTTGTTACAAAACTAACACAATACTTTTTTTTCAAACTTTATAAAGTGCCTTACATTTTAATTTTTTTTAAATAGTATACTACATGTACAATAGCCTTCCAGCCATAAGCGTAAGTAATAACCAGGGTATCTTGGGGATTTGACTTCGGAATCAGCAACGGTTTACGTGGGGATTTTGCTTCTGTGGCGACGCGTTGGACACATATCTAGTTATACAGTTACAACAAACGAACCTTAAGATATTTAGGCAGAAAAATATCCGCAATCAATACTATTATTCACACTTATAATAAATACTTAGCAAACATTCACAACCCTACAGGGTGTTACAATTTTTTTAGATTTTTTTTATTTTTTTTTCATTTTTACCTTTTATTTCTTTTTGTTTTCATTTAACTTCATCAATTTTTTTTCATTTCCTTTCCCATTTGCCTTGTTGCATATGGGACCTTAATTTAATAAACTCATAATACACTCTAATCAAATACACACTCACCTACATACACACACTAGGATCAACACTTCCACGTCTAAATAAATACGATTAACTTTCTTACACACTTCATCATCCGCTGTTTACAAACATTTAAAAGACAAAACGCCAAAATAATACTCGATACCCCACACGAATTCGCAAAGGGATTAGAGTCACTAGCGGACGCCTATGACATAGTGCAGGAAAGAATGTTAGAGTCGTTCAGAAATAGTTCTTCGAGATACAACCTTAGAAGGAAGCACATCGAATTTAAAACAGGAGATTGGGTCTGGGCCAAAAACCATACATTGTCAAGAAAAGCAGATTTTTTTGTAGCAAACTCAGCCCTAGGTACATAAAGTGCAAAGTCATTGCGAAAAAGTCCCCAGTCGCGTACGAGTTAGCCGACGAGAACGGAAAACCGCGGGGTCTTTTCCATATTAAGGACATTGCGAGTAACTAATACCCTATAACAACAGGTGGTCTAGCGTGGCGTCGCCGAAGTGAAGTCGAACGCGTCATCACGGTTTCCATCGTAAAACTGCGGATTCCGGGTATAAATCGCACAAGGTACACAAAAAGGTATTAACTATTGCGTCTATAAGGCATAAAATAAGCTATTCAACAGAAAAAAACAAAGATTCAAAATTATAATTCCATTTGATATAAGACAAACAAATTAAACAATTAATTGTATACAACCTAACGCACTTTATCAAGATACAAAATCCAAAACAAAGCGCAACAGATAAGCTAAATTCACACACACAAAACACATTACACAAGAGAACACACGGTCTAAAGTACCTACAGAACAAAAAATCGAACACAAGTACAAATAGTTTATACAAAAAAAAAATTTTATAAAATATAAAATTTTTTTTTTTGAAAGGTACTCTCATCCGGCAAGAAGGCCGCCGGATTCGGTACCCTACCATGTGGGCAAATTTAGCCCCAAATTCTTAAAAATATAATAAACATCATTAATGTATTTCATTCCCAAATTTTAAAACAAACAATATTTCGAGTCAATGCAATCAAACACACTTACACAACACCTGCGCCAAGCGATTAGCTATAAATATATCCGAGCGATCACCATACACGGCAGTAGGTATGATAAATCATAATATAGAGATAAAATCGAGCGCATTTTTACACACAATTTAAACACAAATAAATACATTTCCCTTTGCATGAGCCGTTGCGGCAAAATCAAAGAACAAAGATATTTCTCTACCTTAATTATATTTATACGCAATTATGCGATTTTTAAAACGGTTCGGTGCTTAACCGTTCGCTTGCGAGAGAAACACCGCCGGACAAGTTCTGGATTTTTTTAATTATATATTTACTTGGTTTGGTGTTCATCCTACCTTTAAGGTAAAAAACGCAAGGAACTATTATGTTCCGGGTATTCAATGCATCAACTGTCATCGTCGAATTAAAATCTACATGCTCAGCTCTGTTGTAAAAATACTTCAATATTTTTCTATCAATTATTTTATATTTTCTTTGACATACAATCACGCGGCAAGTAGATCGTTAGTACTAAGTAGCGACTAGGAACCCCTTCAAAAACCGTTGTAGATTAGTCATAAGCTACAGAAAGCTCTTTGTTCGGTCTTGGCTTTTTGCCAAGATATGGAACTTTCCATACCATAATTTCTTCATTGTAAGATAAATCCCCCATTGATTCCCCGCAACGTTATTTTGTTTAATAAATAATCAGCTCCGATTAGTTTGCCCATAAATACTCACCAAAATATCAAACAATGATCTTAATTGGATATAAATATTTGTAAAATATTATCTTAAATATGTCACGAATGCATTTTCACACAGTCACAAATAGTGAAATAGGTACGAAACAGACAGTCTTGGTATGAAAGAAGTATGATAGGAAGGGTTCGAAAGAGAAGCAAGTAAGGAGCATGCAAGGCCCGCGAAAGAGAAAGCTTACGTCAACTACTGAAAATTATTATTTAACACTACGACTACAAACTTACATCTGACAAAATTTATATGCAATAGAAACATCACATACTAAGGACCTCAAAAATCCTGGAAGTTACGGAGTTGCCTGCGGAACAACGCATAGAGGAACTCTAAAGTTTAACTTCATACCACCACGAGTGAAAGACCGCGAGGTCTATAAACATCTAGAACTGGTTGTTCGTGTAAAAGAAAATCACACTGCCGTTCTTTCCCGTCCACAAACAACAATAAACACACACGCTCAATTCTTTTTTTTAAAAAAAAACACAAATATACAATATTTTTTTAAATTTATAAATTTGAATACCAATACGACCAGAATTTACGCAAATTAAAATTACGTAATTCGCTTCTGTATATTTCAGATAAGTCGTCAAAATGGTCAATACAAGATTACAGAGCCGGCCTACAATTTTCATCTCGCCTTTCACATTATGCTAACAATTGTTTGATAAAATAAGCTCCAACGCTTCTACACACTGCACATTGATGCAAAAATATATTATTATTTTTTTTTTTAATAAACGTATTAGCAGACATTTATTGGTAGTCTTGCTTTCGTTAGTTAAGGCCGGTTTCACTACAAAACACACCATAAATACAAAAAATAAACAAATATTAAAACACTATATCAAAACAATCAATAATTAACAGGGCACAAAATCAAAGGAAACACCGCTACCCGAAGTACCATTCTTGCAAATGCATTTCATAATTTCAAAACTTAAAATTAAAATATATTATAATTTTTTTAAATCCGGAACCCTTCATAATTTTATTTGTTTATATAAAAAAAAACCGGAAACATTTAGCACCTGCTCTCCCATACCTACTACACCCTTTCACCATTTTAATAAACAATTAACATTTCTTTCCCCAACGGATTAATTACTTACAACAGTACATTTAATAAAGCCTGAATATAATCAAATATATAACCCGCCGGAATGGATGCTTGTAGACCGAGATAAAAAAAAAAGAGTTTAGTTTTTTGTTTTCCTTCCCCTTTCTTTCTTCTAATTTTTTCAAAGAAAGTAGCTACAAAAAGTAGCAACATTTCTAATTTATTTGTTTCTTTTTGTTTGTTTTTCAATCATGGAATTTCATGTGTAAGGCTGCACAGTATGAGCACTGCCATTGTTTATAATAATTTTTCTTGTTCTTTGTTTTACTACTACATTACAATATGTAAGTATACACGTTAAGCAGCACAGTTTAGCTGCATATTCCTAATTTAAAAAATAATATCATATGTTGAATAGATTTTAAAATGCCTTGTTGGATTAATAATATACCACATTGTGTACCTACGCGTCTCACAATACTTGTAATTTATAATAATTTAAGTTTTTTTTTGTTATGTACCAATCTTTCTTATCCCGCTTAAAATGTAGCATACAGACAGAACACAAGCACCAGTTTTTGACCCCAATCACATAGGAAATTTAAGAAGTCGGAAAATACATTTACTTTTCTTAAAGAATAAAAACAAGTTTCGAACTGAATTGTAAAGCGAAGATATGATAACACACACATGGTTACATATATTAGAGCCTCTCCTTCTCTCACCACCCATCCTAGTACTCCAGTAAAAAACTCAACTAGAAAATCGAACGAGATGATGCCGCATAACTTTTCACGTTCCAGACAATATTTGGAGAATTGAACACACCAACCAGACATGTCCAGTGACATTCGGCAAGGCGGGAAGCAAAACCTCAAACGTCGAGCCAAGCTGCTAGATACCATAATGAAGGCAATGCTGACCGAATTAACCAGCCCATAAATCCACGGACCATAATTCTGCCAGCCAACCAGTATGGACATCCGAAACCAGGATACCTACTCCAGTCTAGAGGTAAAGATACATTTTCCTATCTCTATATGACAACCAGGACGGCATTCACGATAGACGACATCCGATAGGCGAGGACCGCAAGAGCGTTCCCTATCAATAGGAACATTTATCACTAAACCAGGTGGACCAGGATGCGAAGTCACACAAACCAGACCGCAAGTAACCTCCACATATACTATTACCATCAACATGCAAATAAGGACGCTTTAAGTACCATTTTAACATCAGCGTAGTGTGTACCCAGTGAAGTGAAGTAGTGTTCTCTGGAATGGACAGGGCATTTAGGCACGAAAATCACCTTCCTTATTACACCCGCTAGCCACAACGCACCGGACTTTTCAAACAAGCGACGTGTAAAAATCTGAATTTCTTCCGTGCACACAGACTTGAAACAGCTAGTGTAGCACCATGATCTCATCCCAAGTAGAAGCTCTGCAAAAATTTTCCACCGGACTTTTTAAACAAGCAAAGTGACGCAATTTGCCAAGCAGCAGCCCACTTATTATGTTCTTCGAGTTGCCGCGATTAAGATCATCACGACACAACATCAGAAAACTAGGCAACCTACTAATGCTCGCCTATTTTTTCCGCAATTCCAAGGTACGGCTCATCAATCGACCACCACGAGACACGCTGTGTGTCTTACCCAAGGCCCTACGACGCGCATACGTCGATCTCCAAGCAGCGACCCCACCGAGAGAGCGACGCAGCAACCAGACGATACGCCACGCGCTACGCCCCAGGAGAAGATCAACCCGTCAATCATGTTAACCCTGTTACGGACAGGCGACATCTTTCACGGCTGAATTCTTTCCCTATTTTCAGTTCCTGACTTTCTTAACTCCAATCCTGATATGAGTAAGCGTCATATACTGCAGTCAAAGAAAAGCTTATGCACCGTTTGGGTTCAAAAATAGTCTGACAAAAATCATTTTCTCTCGTTTAGGTGTTATTTATTTTTTTTTTACTATTTTTAAAATATCTTGATTTGTATCAACCCTTGCAAATAGGGCAAATTTTTCTTTACCATTATGTACTTATACTTATTTTTTTTCTGTTACCAATATTTATTAAGTTAGCGACTACGCATCGTAGCAAGTAGGAGTTAGTGTACTACACTCGTAGCATTATATCTTTAACATTGTTTGCTAATGTAGGTCACCGGGGACGGTGACTAGGTCTCTATCCGGCAATGTTAGGGCCTAGTTTTTATAGTATACAAACTTTAACCTAAATCATTTTAATAATTAATCAGTTAACTTTATCCATCGCGCCATAGACGCGATACACCGAGCGGATACGTCTTACCGTATGTAGACGACAAGTCGCGCACATCCCTAATCAATTTTAATCAGTAAGGTAGAATATTTTTACTTAGAAAAGAGATCTTTCTTCTTTTTTTTTTGGGCTGGCAACCACCGAGCAAGACGGTCGACAAGAAACCGGCCGCTCCGCCGTTGGCGGAGCGGGCCGGCTACCGCCCATTTAATTATTCATTTGCACATCAGCCAACACAGTCTAGAATTTAAATTCTGTGAATATCTAAAGTCTATAATTAAACTCAGTTCAACGCATCGGGCAGGCCCTCATCGGATCTCATACCTTCATACAGGCAAGTCTACTATCTGTAACCATTAGCTTCTCCTCATAAAATCAGATTTCAAAAATAATAGTTTAAATTAATAAGATTGTTTTAAAAGCCAAGTCCCCTGCAAATTACCGTTGCCATATCTTCGTTGGTGAATAATTAGAGTCAAGTAAAATCAAAATTTAGTAGTTCGAGTGCGTCAAAATAGGAGTAGGTAGTACGTCGGGTCAGTCATAATTCCCGGTGTCTGAGCATCGCCTTCCGTCTCCCCGTCTCAACTAATTTTTCTATTATCATCTAAAGGTCGATTTCGAAAATATAATTTAAAATTTAAAATCACATCCGGGGAGCAGGCGCTAAAAAATCTAGAAGCAACCTTCCAATAACTCCTGCGGGTAGCAGTGTCTTCCTTCTCTATTCCAGAACCCAAAGTACCTGTCCAAAATCCCACTTCGCCGAATTAAGCCCTGAAAAATCGAAAGGCTGTAACGTTCAGTTTTCCACGAATCTAATTTTAGAATTTTGTTAATTCCAACTACTCGGATTCGCCATATGCTATGGCCTAGCTTTCATTTATTATAATTAAAATAAAATATGTTACTCTGTCAAATAAACCTTTCATTTTGGTTAATTAATCATTATTTAGCGAATTAAAGAAATCGAGACGGTACCTAAAAATACCGCCGGGTCAGAGCGAGCAACAGTCTCGTAGGTACCCGACTAGCACTGGACAGGGTAATGTTTCAGGGCAAGGAATAAATAAAGAATAATTTTATAAAAGAAACTTTGAAATTACATATTTTAATTTTATCATTTAGCGGAGAAAAGAACCGCAGTACATTATTTAATTATAGCAGCATCTGCTGGTTTAGAGCGTACCTAGATTCAAATAGTATTTTCTCTTTTTTAAATATAATCATCATTATTTCCAATAAATTCATTAGACGATTTAGCCATTGATTTATGTAAGAGCGCGGACCGGGACCGGGGCCGAGCGCTCCAAGCGGGCGCGATCGACGCGCGCCGGCGCAGTACCTCGTCGGTACACCGATAGAGGGCGCGGTGAGTAAATCATAATATTCGATCTCGTCGCCGCAGCGCACTAAACTTGATATCGCTTCTTCTTCTTCATATAGTCCTCTCCCACCTTATATCAAAATTCCTTCGTTTCATAACAAATCTGGCGTCCACCGCGGGGCTAATTTTTTTTAAATAAGCTACAGTATTCTCCCACCGCGACCCGCCCATATCATCTTTTATATCATTTTTTTTCTTACAATTTCATTTGAAATCTAACAAAGTTGGCCGCCCAACAGGGGCGAATTTTTTTTTTTTTTAAATACGTATACAGATTTTTTTAGGATTCAAACTTTTTTCATTACGCCTTTATTATAACAATTTTACAATTTTATTTTTGTGTCTTCTCTCATATATCGTCCGAGATATAGGACACCATAAAATTTCCCACCCAACCCGCCCAAAAATTCTTCTTTTTATTATTCTTAAATTTTTTTTCTTTTATTGTTTCCTCTACACAACGTACCTACTGCCAATTTATTTTACAGGTTGTTACAAAACTAACACAATACTTTTTTTTCAAACTTTATAAAGTGCCTTACATTTTAATTTTTTTTAAATAGTATACTACATGTACAATAGCCTTCCAGCCATAAGCGTAAGTAATAACCAGGGTATCTTGGGGATTTGACTTCGGAATCAGCAACGGTTTACGTGGGGATTTTGCTTCTGTGGCGACGCGTTGGACACATATCTAGTTATACAGTTACAACAAACGAACCTTAAGATATTTAGGCAGAAAAATATCCGCAATCAATACTATTATTCACACTTATAATAAATACTTAGCAAACATTCACAACCCTACAGGGTGTTACAATTTTTTTAGATTTTTTTTATTTTTTTTTCATTTTTACCTTTTATTTCTTTTTGTTTTCATTTAACTTCATCAATTTTTTTTCATTTCCTTTCCCATTTGCCTTGTTGCATATGGGACCTTAATTTAATAAACTCATAATACACTCTAATCAAATACACACTCACCTACATACACACACTAGGATCAACACTTCCACGTCTAAATAAATACGATTAACTTTCTTACACACTTCATCATCCGCTGTTTACAAACATTTAAAAGACAAAACGCCAAAATAATACTCGATACCCCACACGAATTCGCAAAGGGATTAGAGTCACTAGCGGACGCCTATGACATAGTGCAGGAAAGAATGTTAGAGTCGTTCAGAAATAGTTCTTCGAGATACAACCTTAGAAGGAAGCACATCGAATTTAAAACAGGAGATTGGGTCTGGGCCAAAAACCATACATTGTCAAGAAAAGCAGATTTTTTTGTAGCAAACTCAGCCCTAGGTACATAAAGTGCAAAGTCATTGCGAAAAAGTCCCCAGTCGCGTACGAGTTAGCCGACGAGAACGGAAAACCGCGGGGTCTTTTCCATATTAAGGACATTGCGAGTAACTAATACCCTATAACAACAGGTGGTCTAGCGTGGCGTCGCCGAAGTGAAGTCGAACGCGTCATCACGGTTTCCATCGTAAAACTGCGGATTCCGGGTATAAATCGCACAAGGTACACAAAAAGGTATTAACTATTGCGTCTATAAGGCATAAAATAAGCTATTCAACAGAAAAAAACAAAGATTCAAAATTATAATTCCATTTGATATAAGACAAACAAATTAAACAATTAATTGTATACAACCTAACGCACTTTATCAAGATACAAAATCCAAAACAAAGCGCAACAGATAAGCTAAATTCACACACACAAAACACATTACACAACAGAACACACGGTCTAAAGTACCTACAGAACAAAAAATCGAACACAAGTACAAATAGTTTATACAAAAAAAAAATTTTATAAAATATAAAATTTTTTTTTTTGAAAGGTACTCTCATCCGGCAAGAAGGCCGCCGGATTCGGTACCCTACCATGTGGGCAAATTTAGCCCCAAATTCTTAAAAATATAATAAACATCATTAATGTATTTCATTCCCAAATTTTAAAACAAACAATATTTCGAGTCAATGCAATCAAACACACTTACACAACACCTGCGCCAAGCGATTAGCTATAAATATATCCGAGCGATCACCATACACGGCAGTAGGTATGATAAATCATAATATAGAGATAAAATCGAGCGCATTTTTACACACAATTTAAACACAAATAAATACATTTCCCTTTGCATGAGCCGTTGCGGCAAAATCAAAGAACAAAGATATTTCTCTACCTTAATTATATTTATACGCAATTATGCGATTTTTAAAACGGTTCGGTGCTTAACCGTTCGCTTGCGAGAGAAACACCGCCGGACAAGTTCTGGATTTTTTTAATTATATATTTACTTGGTTTGGTGTTCATCCTACCTTTAAGGTAAAAAACGCAAGGAACTATTATGTTCCGGGTATTCAATGCATCAACTGTCATCGTCGAATTAAAATCTACATGCTCAGCTCTGTTGTAAAAATACTTCAATATTTTTCTATCAATTATTTTATATTTTCTTTGACATACAATCACGCGGCAAGTAGATCGTTAGTACTAAGTAGCGACTAGGAACCCCTTCAAAAACCGTTGTAGATTAGTCATAAGCTACAGAAAGCTCTTTGTTCGGTCTTGGCTTTTTGCCAAGATATGGAACTTTCCATACCATAATTTCTTCATTGTAAGATAAATCCCCCATTGATTCCCCGCAACGTTATTTTGTTTAATAAATAATCAGCTCCGATTAGTTTGCCCATAAATACTCACCAAAATATCAAACAATGATCTTAATTGGATATAAATATTTGTAAAATATTATCTTAAATATGTCACGAATGCATTTTCACACAGTCACAAATAGTGAAATAGGTACGAAACAGACAGTCTTGGTATGAAAGAAGTATGATAGGAAGGGTTCGAAAGAGAAGCAAGTAAGGAGCATGCAAGGCCCGCGAAAGAGAAAGCTTACGTCAACTACTGAAAATTATTATTTAACACTACGACTACAAACTTACATCTGACAAAATTTATATGCAATAGAAACATCACATACTAAGGACCTCAAAAATCCTGGAAGTTAGGGAGTTGCCTGCGGAACAACGCATAGAGGAACTCTAAAGTTTAACTTCATACCACCACGAGTGAAAGACCGCGAGGTCTATAAACATCTAGAACTGGTTGTTCGTGTAAAAGAAAATCACACTGCCGTTCTTTCCCGTCCACAAACAACAATAAACACACACGCTCAATTCTTTTTTTAAAAAAAAAACACAAATATACAATATTTTTTTAAATTTATAAATTTGAATACCAATACGACCAGAATTTACGCAAATTAAAATTACGTAATTCGCTTCTGTATATTTCAGATAAGTCGTCAAAATGGTCAATACAAGATTAAAGAGCTACAATTTTCATCTCGCCTTTCACATTATGCTAACAATTGTTTGATAAAATAAGCTCCAACGCTTCTACACACTGCACATTGATGCAAAAATATATTATTATTTTTTTTTTTAATAAACGTATTAGCAGACATTTATTGGTAGTCTTGCTTTCGTTAGTTAAGGCCGGTTTCACTACAAAACACACCATAAATACAAAAAATAAACAAATATTAAAACACTATATCAAAACAATCAATAATTAACAGGGCACAAAATCAAAGGAAACACCGCTACCCGAAGTACCATTCTTGCAAATGCATTTCATAATTTCAAAACTTAAAATTAAAATATATTATAATTTTTTTAAATCCGGAACCCTTCATAATTTTATTTGTTTATATAAAAAAAAACCGGAAACATTTAGCACCTGCTCTCCCATACCTACTACACCCTTTCACCATTTTAATAAACAATTAACATTTCTTTCCCCAACGGATTAATTACTTACAACAGTACATTTAATAAAGCCTGAATATAATCAAATATATAACCCGCCGGAATGGATGCTTGTAGACCGAGATAAAAAAAAAAGAGTTTAGTTTTTTGTTTTCCTTCCCCTTTCTTTCTTCTAATTTTTTCAAAGAAAGTAGCTACAAAAAGTAGCAACATTTCTAATTTATTTGTTTCTTTTTGTTTGTTTTTCAATCATGGAATTTCATGTGTAAGGCTGCACAGTATGAGCACTGCCATTGTTTATAATAATTTTTCTTGTTCTTTGTTTTACTACTACATTACAATATGTAAGTATACACGTTAAGCAGCACAGTTTAGCTGCATATTCCTAATTTAAAAAATAATATCATATGTTGAATAGATTTTAAAATGCCTTGTTGGATTAATAATATACCACATTGTGTACCTACGCGTCTCACAATACTTGTAATTTATAATAATTTAAGTTTTTTTTTGTTATGTACCAATCTTTCTTATCCCGCTTAAAATGTAGCATACAGACAGAACACAAGCACCAGTTTTTGACCCCAATCACATAGGAAATTTAAGAAGTCGGAAAATACATTTACTTTTCTTAAAGAATAAAAACAAGTTTCGAACTGAATTGTTAAGCGAAGATATGATAACACACACATGGTTACATATATTAGAGCCTCTCCTTCTCTCACCACCCATCCTAGTACTCCAGTAAAAAACTCAACTAGAAAATCGAACGAGATGATGCCGCATAACTTTTCACGTTCCAGACAATATTTGGAGAATTGAACACACCAACCAGACATGTCCAGTGACATTCGGCAAGGCGGGAAGCAAAACCTCAAACGTCGAGCCAAGCTGCTAGATACCATAATGAAGGCAATGCTGACCGAATTAACCAGCCCATAAATCCACGGACCATAATTCTGCCAGCCAACCAGTATGGACATCCGAAACCAGGATACCTACTCCAGTCTAGAGGTAAAGATACATTTTCCTATCTCTATATGACAACCAGGACGGCATTCACGATAGACGACATCCGATAGGCGAGGACCGCAAGAGCGTTCCCTATCAATAGGAACATTTATCACTAAACCAGGTGGACCAGGATGCGAAGTCACACAAACCAGACCGCAAGTAACCTCCACATATACTATTACCATCAACATGCAAATAAGGACGCTTTAAGTACCATTTTAACATCAGCGTAGTGTGTACCCAGTGAAGTGAAGTAGTGTTCTCTGGAATGGACAGGGCATTTAGGCACGAAAATCACCTTCCTTATTACACCCGCTAGCCACAACGCACCGGACTTTTCAAACAAGCGACGTGTAAAAATCTGAATTTCTTCCGTGCACACAGACTTGAAACAGCTAGTGTAGCACCATGATCTCATCCCAAGTAGAAGCTCTGCAAAAATTTTCCACCGGACTTTTTAAACAAGCAAAGTGACGCAATTTGCCAAGCAGCAGCCCACTTATTATGTTCTTCGAGTTGCCGCGATTAAGATCATCACGACACAACATCAGAAAACTAGGCAACCTACTAATGCTCGCCTATTTTTTCCGCAATTCCAAGGTACGGCTCATCAATCGACCACCACGAGACACGCTGTGTGTCTTACCCAAGGCCCTACGACGCGCATACGTCGATCTCCAAGCAGCGACCCCACCGAGAGAGCGACGCAGCAACCAGACGATACGCCACGCGCTACGCCCCAGGAGAAGATCAACCCGTCAATCATGTTAACCCTGTTACGGACAGGCGACATCTTTCACGGCTGAATTCTTTCCCTATTTTCAGTTCCTGACTTTCTTAACTCCAATCCTGATATGAGTAAGCGTCATATACTGCAGTCAAAGAAAAGCTTATGCACCGTTTGGGTTCAAAAATAGTCTGACAAAAATCATTTTCTCTCGTTTAGGTGTTATTTATTTTTTTTTTACTATTTTTAAAATATCTTGATTTGTATCAACCCTTGCAAATAGGGCAAATTTTTCTTTACCATTATGTACTTATACTTATTTTTTTTCTGTTACCAATATTTATTAAGTTAGCGACTACGCATCGTAGCAAGTAGGAGTTAGTGTACTACACTCGTAGCATTATATCTTTAACATTGTTTGCTAATGTAGGTCACCGGGGACGGTGACTAGGTCTCTATCCGGCAATGTTAGGGCCTAGTTTTTATAGTATACAAACTTTAACCTAAATCATTTTAATAATTAATCAGTTAACTTTATCCATCGCGCCATAGACGCGATACACCGAGCGGATACGTCTTACCGTATGTAGACGACAAGTCGCGCACATCCCTAATCAATTTTAATCAGTAAGGTAGAATATTTTTACTTAGAAAAGAGATCTTTCTTCTTTTTTTTTTTGGGCTGGCAACCACCGAGCAAGACGGTCGACAAGAAACCGGCCGCTCCGCCGTTGGCGGAGCGGGCCGGCTACCGCTTATTTAATTATTCATTTGCACATCAGCCAACACAGTCTAGAATTTAAATTCTGTGAATATCTAAAGTCTATAATTAAACTCAGTTCAACGCATCGGGCAGGCCCTCATCGGATCTCATACCTTCATACAGGCAAGTCTACTATCTGTAACCATTAGCTTCTCCTCATAAAATCAGATTTCAAAAATAATAGTTTAAATTAATAAGATTGTTTTAAAAGCCAAGTCCCCTGCAAATTACCGTTGCCATATCTTCGTTGGTGAATAATTAGAGTCAAGTAAAATCAAAATTTAGTAGTTCGAGTGCGTCAAAATAGGAGTAGGTAGTACGTCGGGTCAGTCATAATTCCCGGTGTCTGAGCATCGCCTTCCGTCTCCCCGTCTCAACTAATTTTTCTATTATCATCTAAAGGTCGATTTCGAAAATATAATTTAAAATTTAAAATCACATCCGGGGAGCAGGCGCTAAAAAATCTAGAAGCAACCTTCCAATAACTCCTGCGGGTAGCAGTGTCTTCCTTCTCTATTCCAGAACCCAAAGTACCTGTCCAAAATCCCACTTCGCCGAATTAAGCCCTGAAAAATCGAAAGGCTGTAACGTTCAGTTTTCCACGAATCTAATTTTAGAATTTTGTTAATTCCAACTACTCGGATTCGCCATATGCTATGGCCTAGCTTTCATTTATTATAATTAAAATAAAATATGTTACTCTGTCAAATAAACCTTTCATTTTGGTTAATTAATCATTATTTAGCGAATTAAAGAAATCGAGACGGTACCTAAAAATACCGCCGGGTCAGAGCGAGCAACAGTCTCGTAGGTACCCGACTAGCACTGGACAGGGTAATGTTTCAGGGCAAGGAATAAATAAAGAATAATTTTATAAAAGAAACTTTGAAATTACATATTTTAATTTTATCATTTAGCGGAGAAAAGAACCGCAGTACATTATTTAATTATAGCAGCATCTGCTGGTTTAGAGCGTACCTAGATTCAAATAGTATTTTCTCTTTTTTAAATATAATCATCATTATTTCCAATAAATTCATTAGACGATTTAGCCATTGATTTATGTAAGAGCGCGGACCGGGACCGGGGCCGAGCGCTCCAAGCGGGCGCGATCGACGCGCGCCGGCGCAGTACCTCGTCGGTACACCGATAGAGGGCGCGGTGAGTAAATCATAATATTCGATCTCGTCGCCGCAGCGCACTAAACTTGATATCGCTTCTTCTTCTTCATATAGTCCTCTCCCACCTTATATCAAAATTCCTTCGTTTCATAACAAATCTGGCGTCCACCGCGGGGCTAATTTTTTTTAAATAAGCTACAGTATTCTCCCACCGCGACCCGCCCATATCATCTTTTATATCATTTTTTTTCTTACAATTTCATTTGAAATCTAACAAAGTTGGCCGCCCAACAGGGGCGAATTTTTTTTTTTTTTAAATACGTATACAGATTTTTTTAGGATTCAAACTTTTTTCATTACGCCTTTATTATAACAATTTTACAATTTTATTTTTGTGTCTTCTCTCATATATCGTCCGAGATATAGGACACCATAAAATTTCCCACCCAACCCGCCCAAAAATTCTTCTTTTTATTATTCTTAAATTTTTTTTCTTTTATTGTTTCCTCTACACAACGTACCTACTGCCAATTTATTTTACAGGTTGTTACAAAACTAACACAATACTTTTTTTTCAAACTTTATAAAGTGCCTTACATTTTAATTTTTTTTAAATAGTATACTACATGTACAATAGCCTTCCAGCCATAAGCGTAAGTAATAACCAGGGTATCTTGGGGATTTGACTTCGGAATCAGCAACGGTTTACGTGGGGATTTTGCTTCTGTGGCGACGCGTTGGACACATATCTAGTTATACAGTTACAACAAACGAACCTTAAGATATTTAGGCAGAAAAATATCCGCAATCAATACTATTATTCACACTTATAATAAATACTTAGCAAACATTCACAACCCTACAGGCTGTTACAATTTTTTTAGATTTTTTTTATTTTTTTTTCATTTTTACCTTTTATTTCTTTTTGTTTTCATTTAACTTCATCAATTTTTTTTCATTTCCTTTCCCATTTGCCTTGTTGCATATGGGACCTTAATTTAATAAACTCATAATACACTCTAATCAAATACACACTCACCTACATACACACACTAGGATCAACACTTCCACGTCTAAATAAATACGATTAACTTTCTTACACACTTCATCATCCGCTGTTTACAAACATTTAAAAGACAAAACGCCAAAATAATACTCGATACCCCACACGAATTCGCAAAGGGATTAGAGTCACTAGCGGACGCCTATGACATAGTGCAGGAAAGAATGTTAGAGTCGTTCAGAAATAGTTCTTCGAGATACAACCTTAGAAGGAAGCACATCGAATTTAAAACAGGAGATTGGGTCTGGGCCAAAAACCATACATTGTCAAGAAAAGCAGATTTTTTTGTAGCAAACTCAGCCCTAGGTACATAAAGTGCAAAGTCATTGCGAAAAAGTCCCCAGTCGCGTACGAGTTAGCCGACGAGAACGGAAAACCGCGGGGTCTTTTCCATATTAAGGACATTGCGAGTAACTAATACCCTATAACAACAGGTGGTCTAGCGTGGCGTCGCCGAAGTGAAGTCGAACGCGTCATCACGGTTTCCATCGTAAAACTGCGGATTCCGGGTATAAATCGCACAAGGTACACAAAAAGGTATTAACTATTGCGTCTATAAGGCATAAAATAAGCTATTCAACAGAAAAAAACAAAGATTCAAAATTATAATTCCATTTGATATAAGACAAACAAATTAAACAATTAATTGTATACAACCTAACGCACTTTATCAAGATACAAAATCCAAAACAAAGCGCAACAGATAAGCTAAATTCACACACACAAAACACATTACACAACAGAACACACGGTCTAAAGTACCTACAGAACAAAAAATCGAACACAAGTACAAATAGTTTATACAAAAAAAAAATTTTATAAAATATAAAATTTTTTTTTTTGAAAGGTACTCTCATCCGGCAAGAAGGCCGCCGGATTCGGTACCCTACCATGTGGGCAAATTTAGCCCCAAATTCTTAAAAATATAATAAACATCATTAATGTATTTCATTCCCAAATTTTAAAACAAACAATATTTCGAGTCAATGCAATCAAACACACTTACACAACACCTGCGCCAAGCGATTAGCTATAAATATATCCGAGCGATCACCATACACGGCAGTAGGTATGATAAATCATAATATAGAGATAAAATCGAGCGCATTTTTACACACAATTTAAACACAAATAAATACATTTCCCTTTCACATGAGCCGTTGCGGCAAAATCAAAGAACAAAGATATTTCTCTACCTTAATTATATTTATACGCAATTATGCGATTTTTAAAACGGTTCGGTGCTTAACCGTTCGCTTGCGAGAGAAACACCGCCGGACAAGTTCTGGATTTTTTTAATTATATATTTACTTGGTTTGGTGTTCATCCTACCTTTAAGGTAAAAAACGCAAGGAACTATTATGTTCCGGGTATTCAATGCATCAACTGTCATCGTCGAATTAAAATCTACATGCTCAGCTCTGTTGTAAAAATACTTCAATATTTTTCTATCAATTATTTTATATTTTCTTTGACATACAATCACGCGGCAAGTAGATCGTTAGTACTAAGTAGCGACTAGGAACCCCTTCAAAAACCGTTGTAGATTAGTCATAAGCTACAGAAAGCTCTTTGTTCGGTCTTGGCTTTTTGCCAAGATATGGAACTTTCCATACCATAATTTCTTCATTGTAAGATAAATCCCCCATTGATTCCCCGCAACGTTATTTTGTTTAATAAATAATCAGCTCCGATTAGTTTGCCCATAAATACTCACCAAAATATCAAACAATGATCTTAATTGGATATAAATATTTGTAAAATATTATCTTAAATATGTCACGAATGCATTTTCACACAGTCACAAATAGTGAAATAGGTACGAAACAGACAGTCTTGGTATGAAAGAAGTATGATAGGAAGGGTTCGAAAGAGAAGCAAGTAAGGAGCATGCAAGGCCCGCGAAAGAGAAAGCTTACGTCAACTACTGAAAATTATTATTTAACACTACGACTACAAACTTACATCTGACAAAATTTATATGCAATAGAAACATCACATACTAAGGACCTCAAAAATCCTGGAAGTTACGGAGTTGCCTGCGGAACAACGCATAGAGGAACTCTAAAGTTTAACTTCATACCACCACGAGTGAAAGACCGCGAGGTCTATAAACATCTAGAACTGGTTGTTCGTGTAAAAGAAAATCACACTGCCGTTCTTTCCCGTCCACAAACAACAATAAACACACACGCTCAATTCTTTTTTTTAAAAAAAAACACAAATATACAATATTTTTTTAAATTTATAAATTTGAATACCAATACGACCAGAATTTACGCAAATTAAAATTACGTAATTCGCTTCTGTATATTTCAGATAAGTCGTCAAAATGGTCAATACAAGATTAAAGAGCCGGCCTACAATTTTCATCTCGCCTTTCACATTATGCTAACAATTGTTTGATAAAATAAGCTCCAACGCTTCTACACACTGCACATTGATGCAAAAATATATTATTATTTTTTTTTTTAATAAACGTATTAGCAGACATTTATTGGTAGTCTTGCTTTCGTTAGTTAAGGCCGGTTTCACTACAAAACACACCATAAATACAAAAAATAAACAAATATTAAAACACTATATCAAAACAATCAATAATTAACAGGGCACAAAATCAAAGGAAACACCGCTACCCGAAGTACCATTCTTGCAAATGCATTTCATAATTTCAAAACTTAAAATTAAAATATATTATAATTTTTTTAAATCCGGAACCCTTCATAATTTTATTTGTTTATATAAAAAAAAACCGGAAACATTTAGCACCTGCTCTCCCATACCTACTACACCCTTTCACCATTTTAATAAACAATTAACATTTCTTTCCCCAACGGATTAATTACTTACAACAGTACATTTAATAAAGCCTGAATATAATCAAATATATAACCCGCCGGAATGGATGCTTGTAGACCGAGATAAAAAAAAAAGAGTTTAGTTTTTTGTTTTCCTTCCCCTTTCTTTCTTCTAATTTTTTCAAAGAAAGTAGCTACAAAAAGTAGCAACATTTCTAATTTATTTGTTTCTTTTTGTTTGTTTTTCAATCATGGAATTTCATGTGTAAGGCTGCACAGTATGAGCACTGCCATTGTTTATAATAATTTTTCTTGTTCTTTGTTTTACTACTACATTACAATATGTAAGTATACACGTTAAGCAGCACAGTTTAGCTGCATATTCCTAATTTAAAAAATAATATCATATGTTGAATAGATTTTAAAATGCCTTGTTGGATTAATAATATACCACATTGTGTACCTACGCGTCTCACAATACTTGTAATTTATAATAATTTAAGTTTTTTTTTGTTATGTACCAATCTTTCTTATCCCGCTTAAAATGTAGCATACAGACAGAACACAAGCACCAGTTTTTGACCCCAATCACATAGGAAATTTAAGAAGTCGGAAAATACATTTACTTTTCTTAAAGAATAAAAACAAGTTTCGAACTGAATTGTAAAGCGAAGATATGATAACACACACATGGTTACATATATTAGAGCCTCTCCTTCTCTCACCACCCATCCTAGTACTCCAGTAAAAAACTCAACTAGAAAATCGAACGAGATGATGCCGCATAACTTTTCACGTTCCAGACAATATTTGGAGAATTGAACACACCAACCAGACATGTCCAGTGACATTCGGCAAGGCGGGAAGCAAAACCTCAAACGTCGAGCCAAGCTGCTAGATACCATAATGAAGGCAATGCTGACCGAATTAACCAGCCCATAAATCCACGGACCATAATTCTGCCAGCCAACCAGTATGGACATCCGAAACCAGGATACCTACTCCAGTCTAGAGGTAAAGATACATTTTCCTATCTCTATATGACAACCAGGACGGCATTCACGATAGACGACATCCGATAGGCGAGGACCGCAAGAGCGTTCCCTATCAATAGGAACATTTATCACTAAACCAGGTGGACCAGGATGCGAAGTCACACAAACCAGACCGCAAGTAACCTCCACATATACTATTACCATCAACATGCAAATAAGGACGCTTTAAGTACCATTTTAACATCAGCGTAGTGTGTACCCAGTGAAGTGAAGTAGTGTTCTCTGGAATGGACAGGGCATTTAGGCACGAAAATCACCTTCCTTATTACACCCGCTAGCCACAACGCACCGGACTTTTCAAACAAGCGACGTGTAAAAATCTGAATTTCTTCCGTGCACACAGACTTGAAACAGCTAGTGTAGCACCATGATCTCATCCCAAGTAGAAGCTCTGCAAAAATTTTCCACCGGACTTTTTAAACAAGCAAAGTGACGCAATTTGCCAAGCAGCAGCCCACTTATTATGTTCTTCGAGTTGCCGCGATTAAGATCATCACGACACAACATCAGAAAACTAGGCAACCTACTAATGCTCGCCTATTTTTTCCGCAATTCCAAGGTACGGCTCATCAATCGACCACCACGAGACACGCTGTGTGTCTTACCCAAGGCCCTACGACGCGCATACGTCGATCTCCAAGCAGCGACCCCACCGAGAGAGCGACGCAGCAACCAGACGATACGCCACGCGCTACGCCCCAGGAGAAGATCAACCCGTCAATCATGTTAACCCTGTTACGGACAGGCGACATCTTTCACGGCTGAATTCTTTCCCTATTTTCAGTTCCTGACTTTCTTAACTCCAATCCTGATATGAGTAAGCGTCATATACTGCAGTCAAAGAAAAGCTTATGCACCGTTTGGGTTCAAAAATAGTCTGACAAAAATCATTTTCTCTCGTTTAGGTGTTATTTATTTTTTTTTTACTATTTTTAAAATATCTTGATTTGTATCAACCCTTGCAAATAGGGCAAATTTTTCTTTACCATTATGTACTTATACTTATTTTTTTTCTGTTACCAATATTTATTAAGTTAGCGACTACGCATCGTAGCAAGTAGGAGTTAGTGTACTACACTCGTAGCATTATATCTTTAACATTGTTTGCTAATGTAGGTCACCGGGGACGGTGACTAGGTCTCTATCCGGCAATGTTAGGGCCTAGTTTTTATAGTATACAAACTTTAACCTAAATCATTTTAATAATTAATCAGTTAACTTTATCCATCGCGCCATAGACGCGATACACCGAGCGGATACGTCTTACCGTATGTAGACGACAAGTCGCGCACATCCCTAATCAATTTTAATCAGTAAGGTAGAATATTTTTACTTAGAAAAGAGATCTTTCTTCTTTTTTTTTTTGGGCTGGCAACCACCGAGCAAGACGGTCGACAAGAAACCGGCCGCTCCGCCGTTGGCGGAGCGGGCCGGCTACCGCCCATTTAATTATTCATTTGCACATCAGCCAACACAGTCTAGAATTTAAATTCTGTGAATATCTAAAGTCTATAATTAAACTCAGTTCAACGCATCGGGCAGGCCCTCATCGGAGCTCATACCTTCATACAGGCAAGTCTACTATCTGTAACCATTAGCTTCTCCTCATAAAATCAGATTTCAAAAATAATAGTTTAAATTAATAAGATTGTTTTAAAAGCCAAGTCCCCTGCAAATTACCGTTGCCATATCTTCGTTGGTGAATAATTAGAGTCAAGTAAAATCAAAATTTAGTAGTTCGAGTGCGTCAAAATAGGAGTAGGTAGTACGTCGGGTCAGTCATAATTCCCGGTGTCTGAGCATCGCCTTCCGTCTCCCCGTCTCAACTAATTTTTCTATTATCATCTAAAGGTCGATTTCGAAAATATAATTTAAAATTTAAAATCACATCCGGGGAGCAGGCGCTAAAAAATCTAGAAGCAACCTTCCAATAACTCCTGCGGGTAGCAGTGTCTTCCTTCTCTATTCCAGAACCCAAAGTACCTGTCCAAAATCCCACTTCGCCGAATTAAGCCCTGAAAAATCGAAAGGCTGTAACGTTCAGTTTTCCACGAATCTAATTTTAGAATTTTGTTAATTCCAACTACTCGGATTCGCCATATGCTATGGCCTAGCTTTCATTTATTATAATTAAAATAAAATATGTTACTCTGTCAAATAAACCTTTCATTTTGGTTAATTAATCATTATTTAGCGAATTAAAGAAATCGAGACGGTACCTAAAAATACCGCCGGGTCAGAGCGAGCAACAGTCTCGTAGGTACCCGACTAGCACTGGACAGGGTAATGTTTCAGGGCAAGGAATAAATAAAGAATAATTTTATAAAAGAAACTTTGAAATTACATATTTTAATTTTATCATTTAGCGGAGAAAAGAACCGCAGTACATTATTTAATTATAGCAGCATCTGCTGGTTTAGAGCGTACCTAGATTCAAATAGTATTTTCTCTTTTTTAAATATAATCATCATTATTTCCAATAAATTCATTAGACGATTTAGCCATTGATTTATGTAAGAGCGCGGACCGGGACCGGGGCCGAGCGCTCCAAGCGGGCGCGATCGACGCGCGCCGGCGCAGTACCTCGTCGGTACACCGATAGAGGGCGCGGTGAGTAAATCATAATATTCGATCTCGTCGCCGCAGCGCACTAAACTTGATATCGCTTCTTCTTCTTCATATAGTCCTCTCCCACCTTATATCAAAATTCCTTCGTTTCATAACAAATCTGGCGTCCACCGCGGGGCTAATTTTTTTTAAATAAGCTACAGTATTCTCCCACCGCGACCCGCCCATATCATCTTTTATATCATTTTTTTTCTTACAATTTCATTTGAAATCTAACAAAGTTGGCCGCCCAACAGGGGCGAATTTTTTTTTTTTTTAAATACGTATACAGATTTTTTTAGGATTCAAACTTTTTTCATTACGCCTTTATTATAACAATTTTACAATTTTATTTTTGTGTCTTCTCTCATATATCGTCCGAGATATAGGACACCATAAAATTTCCCACCCAACCCGCCCAAAAATTCTTCTTTTTATTATTCTTAAATTTTTTTTCTTTTATTGTTTCCTCTACACAACGTACCTACTGCCAATTTATTTTACAGGTTGTTACAAAACTAACACAATACTTTTTTTTCAAACTTTATAAAGTGCCTTACATTTTAATTTTTTTTAAATAGTATACTACATGTACAATAGCCTTCCAGCCATAAGCGTAAGTAATAACCAGGGTATCTTGGGGATTTGACTTCGGAATCAGCAACGGTTTACGTGGGGATTTTGCTTCTGTGGCGACGCGTTGGACACATATCTAGTTATACAGTTACAACAAACGAACCTTAAGATATTTAGGCAGAAAAATATCCGCAATCAATACTATTATTCACACTTATAATAAATACTTAGCAAACATTCACAACCCTACAGGGTGTTACAATTTTTTTAGATTTTTTTTATTTTTTTTTCATTTTTACCTTTTATTTCTTTTTGTTTTCATTTAACTTCATCAATTTTTTTTCATTTCCTTTCCCATTTGCCTTGTTGCATATGGGACCTTAATTTAATAAACTCATAATACACTCTAATCAAATACACACTCACCTACATACACACACTAGGATCAACACTTCCACGTCTAAATAAATACGATTAACTTTCTTACACACTTCATCATCCGCTGTTTACAAACATTTAAAAGACAAAACGCCAAAATAATACTCGATACCCCACACGAATTCGCAAAGGGATTAGAGTCACTAGCGGACGCCTATGACATAGTGCAGGAAAGAATGTTAGAGTCGTTCAGAAATAGTTCTTCGAGATACAACCTTAGAAGGAAGCACATCGAATTTAAAACAGGAGATTGGGTCTGGGCCAAAAACCATACATTGTCAAGAAAAGCAGATTTTTTTGTAGCAAACTCAGCCCTAGGTACATAAAGTGCAAAGTCATTGCGAAAAAGTCCCCAGTCGCGTACGAGTTAGCCGACGAGAACGGAAAACCGCGGGGTCTTTTCCATATTAAGGACATTGCGAGTAACTAATACCCTATAACAACAGGTGGTCTAGCGTGGCGTCGCCGAAGTGAAGTCGAACGCGTCATCACGGTTTCCATCGTAAAACTGCGGATTCCGGGTATAAATCGCACAAGGTACACAAAAAGGTATTAACTATTGCGTCTATAAGGCATAAAATAAGCTATTCAACAGAAAAAAACAAAGATTCAAAATTATAATTCCATTTGATATAAGACAAACAAATTAAACAATTAATTGTATACAACCTAACGCACTTTATCAAGATACAAAATCCAAAACAAAGCGCAACAGATAAGCTAAATTCACACACACAAAACACATTACACAACAGAACACACGGTCTAAAGTACCTACAGAACAAAAAATCGAACACAAGTACAAATAGTTTATACAAAAAAAAAATTTTATAAAATATAAAATTTTTTTTTTTGAAAGGTACTCTCATCCGGCAAGAAGGCCGCCGGATTCGGTACCCTACCATGTGGGCAAATTTAGCCCCAAATTCTTAAAAATATAATAAACATCATTAATGTATTTCATTCCCAAATTTTAAAACAAACAATATTTCGAGTCAATGCAATCAAACACACTTACACAACACCTGCGCCAAGCGATTAGCTATAAATATATCCGAGCGATCACCATACACGGCAGTAGGTATGATAAATCATAATATAGAGATAAAATCGAGCGCATTTTTACACACAATTTAAACACAAATAAATACATTTCCCTTTGCATGAGCCGTTGCGGCAAAATCAAAGAACAAAGATATTTCTCTACCTTAATTATATTTATACGCAATTATGCGATTTTTAAAACGGTTCGGTGCTTAACCGTTCGCTTGCGAGAGAAACACCGCCGGACAAGTTCGGGATTTTTTTAATTATATATTTACTTGGTTTGGTGTTCATCCTACCTTTAAGGTAAAAAACGCAAGGAACTATTATGTTCCGGGTATTCAATGCATCAACTGTCATCGTCGAATTAAAATCTACATGCTCAGCTCTGTTGTAAAAATACTTCAATATTTTTCTATCAATTATTTTATATTTTCTTTGACATACAATCACGCGGCAAGTAGATCGTTAGTACTAAGTAGCGACTAGGAACCCCTTCAAAAACCGTTGTAGATTAGTCATAAGCTACAGAAAGCTCTTTGTTCGGTCTTGGCTTTTTGCCAAGATATGGAACTTTCCATACCATAATTTCTTCATTGTAAGATAAATCCCCCATTGATTCCCCGCAACGTTATTTTGTTTAATAAATAATCAGCTCCGATTAGTTTGCCCATAAATACTCACCAAAATATCAAACAATGATCTTAATTGGATATAAATATTTGTAAAATATTATCTTAAATATGTCACGAATGCATTTTCACACAGTCACAAATAGTGAAATAGGTACGAAACAGACAGTCTTGGTATGAAAGAAGTATGATAGGAAGGGTTCGAAAGAGAAGCAAGTAAGGAGCATGCAAGGCCCGCGAAAGAGAAAGCTTACGTCAACTACTGAAAATTATTATTTAACACTACGACTACAAACTTACATCTGACAAAATTTATATGCAATAGAAACATCACATACTAAGGACCTCAAAAATCCTGGAAGTTAGGGAGTTGCCTGCGGAACAACGCATAGAGGAACTCTAAAGTTTAACTTCATACCACCACGAGTGAAAGACCGCGAGGTCTATAAACATCTAGAACTGGTTGTTCGTGTAAAAGAAAATCACACTGCCGTTCTTTCCCGTCCACAAACAACAATAAACACACACGCTCAATTCTTTTTTTTAAAAAAAAACACAAATATACAATATTTTTTTTAATTTATAAATTTGAATACCAATACGACCAGAATTTACGCAAATTAAAATTACGTAATTCGCTTCTGTATATTTCAGATAAGTCGTCAAAATGGTCAATACAAGATTAAAGAGCCGGCCTACAATTTTCATCTCGCCTTTCACATTATGCTAACAATTGTTTGATAAAATAAGCTCCAACGCTTCTACACACTGCACATTGATGCAAAAATATATTATTATTTTTTTTTTTAATAAACGTATTAGCAGACATTTATTGGTAGTCTTGCTTTCGTTAGTTAAGGCCGGTTTCACTACAAAACACACCATAAATACAAAAAATAAACAAATATTAAAACACTATATCAAAACAATCAATAATTAACAGGGCACAAAATCAAAGGAAACACCGCTACCCGAAGTACCATTCTTGCAAATGCATTTCATAATTTCAAAACTTAAAATTAAAATATATTATAATTTTTTTAAATCCGGAACCCTTCATAATTTTATTTGTTTATATAAAAAAAAACCGGAAACATTTAGCACCTGCTCTCCCATACCTACTACACCCTTTCACCATTTTAATAAACAATTAACATTTCTTTCCCCAACGGATTAATTACTTACAACAGTACATTTAATAAAGCCTGAATATAATCAAATATATAACCCGCCGGAATGGATGCTTGTAGACCGAGATAAAAAAAAAAGAGTTTAGTTTTTTGTTTTCCTTCCCCTTTCTTTCTTCTAATTTTTTCAAAGAAAGTAGCTACAAAAAGTAGCAACATTTCTAATTTATTTGTTTCTTTTTGTTTGTTTTTCAATCATGGAATTTCATGTGTAAGGCTGCACAGTATGAGCACTGCCATTGTTTATAATAATTTTTCTTGTTCTTTGTTTTACTACTACATTACAATATGTAAGTATACACGTTAAGCAGCACAGTTTAGCTGCATATTCCTAATTTAAAAAATAATATCATATGTTGAATAGATTTTAAAATGCCTTGTTGGATTAATAATATACCACATTGTGTACCTACGCGTCTCACAATACTTGTAATTTATAATAATTTAAGTTTTTTTTTGTTATGTACCAATCTTTCTTATCCCGCTTAAAATGTAGCATACAGACAGAACACAAGCACCAGTTTTTGACCCCAATCACATAGGAAATTTAAGAAGTCGGAAAATACATTTACTTTTCTTAAAGAATAAAAACAAGTTTCGAACTGAATTGTAAAGCGAAGATATGATAACACACACATGGTTACATATATTAGAGCCTCTCCTTCTCTCACCACCCATCCTAGTACTCCAGTAAAAAACTCAACTAGAAAATCGAACGAGATGATGCCGCATAACTTTTCACGTTCCAGACAATATTTGGAGAATTGAACACACCAACCAGACATGTCCAGTGACATTCGGCAAGGCGGGAAGCAAAACCTCAAACGTCGAGCCAAGCTGCTAGATACCATAATGAAGGCAATGCTGACCGAATTAACCAGCCCATAAATCCACGGACCATAATTCTGCCAGCCAACCAGTATGGACATCCGAAACCAGGATACCTACTCCAGTCTAGAGGTAAAGATACATTTTCCTATCTCTATATGACAACCAGGACGGCATTCACGATAGACGACATCCGATAGGCGAGGACCGCAAGAGCGTTCCCTATCAATAGGAACATTTATCACTAAACCAGGTGGACCAGGATGCGAAGTCACACAAACCAGACCGCAAGTAACCTCCACATATACTATTACCATCAACATGCAAATAAGGACGCTTTAAGTACCATTTTAACATCAGCGTAGTGTGTACCCAGTGAAGTGAAGTAGTGTTCTCTGGAATGGACAGGGCATTTAGGCACGAAAATCACCTTCCTTATTACACCCGCTAGCCACAACGCACCGGACTTTTCAAACAAGCGACGTGTAAAAATCTGAATTTCTTCCGTGCACACAGACTTGAAACAGCTAGTGTAGCACCATGATCTCATCCCAAGTAGAAGCTCTGCAAAAATTTTCCACCGGACTTTTTAAACAAGCAAAGTGACGCAATTTGCCAAGCAGCAGCCCACTTATTATGTTCTTCGAGTTGCCGCGATTAAGATCATCACGACACAACATCAGAAAACTAGGCAACCTACTAATGCTCGCCTATTTTTTCCGCAATTCCAAGGTACGGCTCATCAATCGACCACCACGAGACACGCTGTGTGTCTTACCCAAGGCCCTACGACGCGCATACGTCGATCTCCAAGCAGCGACCCCACCGAGAGAGCGACGCAGCAACCAGACGATACGCCACGCGCTACGCCCCAGGAGAAGATCAACCCGTCAATCATGTTAACCCTGTTACGGACAGGCGACATCTTTCACGGCTGAATTCTTTCCCTATTTTCAGTTCCTGACTTTCTTAACTCCAATCCTGATATGAGTAAGCGTCATATACTGCAGTCAAAGAAAAGCTTATGCACCGTTTGGGTTCAAAAATAGTCTGACAAAAATCATTTTCTCTCGTTTAGGTGTTATTTTTTTTTTTTTTACTATTTTTAAAATATCTTGATTTGTATCAACCCTTGCAAATAGGGCAAATTTTTCTTTACCATTATGTACTTATACTTATTTTTTTTCTGTTACCAATATTTATTAAGTTAGCGACTACGCATCGTAGCAAGTAGGAGTTAGTGTACTACACTCGTAGCATTATATCTTTAACATTGTTTGCTAATGTAGGTCACCGGGGACGGTGACTAGGTCTCTATCCGGCAATGTTAGGGCCTAGTTTTTATAGTATACAAACTTTAACCTAAATCATTTTAATAATTAATCAGTTAACTTTATCCATCGCGCCATAGACGCGATACACCGAGCGGATACGTCTTACCGTATGTAGACGACAAGTCGCGCACATCCCTAATCAATTTTAATCAGTAAGGTAGAATATTTTTACTTAGAAAAGAGATCTTTCTTCTTTTTTTTTTTGGGCTGGCAACCACCGAGCAAGACGGTCGACAAGAAACCGGCCGCTCCGCCGTTGGCGGAGCGGGCCGGCTACCGCCCATTTAATTATTCATTTGCACATCAGCCAACACAGTCTAGAATTTAAATTCTGTGAATATCTAAAGTCTATAATTAAACTCAGTTCAACGCATCGGGCAGGCCCTCATCGGATCTCATACCTTCATACAGGCAAGTCTACTATCTGTAACCATTAGCTTCTCCTCATAAAATCAGATTTCAAAAATAATAGTTTAAATTAATAAGATTGTTTTAAAAGCCAAGTCCCCTGCAAATTACCGTTGCCATATCTTCGTTGGTGAATAATTAGAGTCAAGTAAAATCAAAATTTAGTAGTTCGAGTGCGTCAAAATAGGAGTAGGTAGTACGTCGGGTCAGTCATAATTCCCGGTGTCTGAGCATCGCCTTCCGTCTCCCCGTCTCAACTAATTTTTCTATTATCATCTAAAGGTCGATTTCGAAAATATAATTTAAAATTTAAAATCACATCCGGGGAGCAGGCGCTAAAAAATCTAGAAGCAACCTTCCAATAACTCCTGCGGGTAGCAGTGTCTTCCTTCTCTATTCCAGAACCCAAAGTACCTGTCCAAAATCCCACTTCGCCGAATTAAGCCCTGAAAAATCGAAAGGCTGTAACGTTCAGTTTTCCACGAATCTAATTTTAGAATTTTGTTAATTCCAACTACTCGGATTCGCCATATGCTATGGCCTAGCTTTCATTTATTATAATTAAAATAAAATATGTTACTCTGTCAAATAAACCTTTCATTTTGGTTAATTAATCATTATTTAGCGAATTAAAGAAATCGAGACGGTACCTAAAAATACCGCCGGGTCAGAGCGAGCAACAGTCTCGTAGGTACCCGACTAGCACTGGACAGGGTAATGTTTCAGGGCAAGGAATAAATAAAGAATAATTTTATAAAAGAAACTTTGAAATTACATATTTTAATTTTATCATTTAGCGGAGAAAAGAACCGCAGTACATTATTTAATTATAGCAGCATCTGCTGGTTTAGAGCGTACCTAGATTCAAATAGTATTTTCTCTTTTTTAAATATAATCATCATTATTTCCAATAAATTCATTAGACGATTTAGCCATTGATTTATGTAAGAGCGCGGACCGGGACCGGGGCCGAGCGCTCCAAGCGGGCGCGATCGACGCGCGCCGGCGCAGTACCTCGTCGGTACACCGATAGAGGGCGCGGTGAGTAAATCATAATATTCGATCTCGTCGCCGCAGCGCACTAAACTTGATATCGCTTCTTCTTCTTCTTTTAGTCCTCTTACAAGATATATTGAAATTCATTTTATAATAAAACATAACTAGGGTACTTGACCGTCCATTCAATTTGAATGCTCTCGACTTCAGGACGACGTCAATACAGGATTTTAACCACCCCTGAGCACGACTGAGCTACCGTGGTATCCTTGGCGTCGCTCCACTCCCACGCACAAAGGTAACTTCCCAGGCGGAGGGAGGCCCTTTGCATTTGTTTATGTAGTCTATCATCTATTTCCCGCATGTGTAGCTGGCGCCTCTACAAATAAATACACTTTATCGTTACACATAGCAACCTTCAAGACAACTTTATATTTTATTTTATTTAGACACATAACAATGTACAAAATCGAAATCACTGAAGCTACAGACATCAAAATTTGTATTTAGGATACTCGTTACAAATGAAAAATATTAGCTTTCACAGTATTTTCAAAATTAACCCTTAGTATGTAATTTAAGGGAAAAAATATTGTATGGAGATACCTAAATCATTGGATCGGGAAACTCGAAATTTTGCACATGGCTTTATTTGGTAGCGGAGGTAAGAACGTAAAAGATTTTTTTAGAAATTCCACTCCTAAGGGGGTAAAATAGGGTATGGAAGTTTGTATGAAAACACATCATATACGGTTTATGTTCCCTCAGGTAATTTAATAAAATAAAAAATACGTGTTTTAGAATTCTTTGAAATTCCACCCCTAAGGGGGTAATTAAAAAGATAAAAATTTGTATGAAAATAAATATATATAAATGATGTTTTTTAGTGAACTCTATGAGAAATTTTGAAAAGGAGAAACTTACTTATGGACTGATGACATATCAGCGCACATTTCATAATACTGAGACTGGGACCTTGGAATATTTCACAAGGCTTCCTTTTATAATGTAGGCAGGCACTAAGAAGCTGTTTTTGAAAATTTTACCCCTGAGGGGGTGAATAGAGTGAACTACTGTGGTATGGAATTTTGAAACCACTGAAGCTATATATGTAAAAAAAATAAGCTAAAAATCATTACAAATAAAAATAACGACATCCACGTGTTTTGAAAATCAATCCTTGGGGGTAAATTAAATAATGAAATATTGTGTGGGGATGCAGAAACCAAAGAATCTTGGAAGTAGAAATTTTGTACAGGGCTATATTTAATAGTGGAGGTAAGCACCTAGAAGTTTTTCTGGAATTTACACCCCTAAGGGGGTAAATTAGATAATGAAAGTTTGTATGAAAATACGTAAAGTACTAGTACTCGGTCTCTTGATTAATAAAATATACAAAAATATGTGTTTCAGGATTTTTGTAAATTTCACCGCTAAGGGAACTAGGAGATGACAGTTTGTATGACTACACATATTTTTTTAGTCAACTCCATGAAAAATATATAAAAGGTGAAACTGACTTATTGACTGACTGGTATATCAGCACACATTCCAAACCACTGGGTCTAGGAACTTGGAATATTTTACAGGGCTTTCTTTTATAATGTAGGCAAGCACTGAGAAGGGATTTTTGAAAATTCGACCCCTAAGGGGTGAAAAGAGTGCATTATTTTATGAAAAATTGAAACCGCTGAAGCTACATATATCAAAAATATATATTTATGCTACTCATTGCAAATGAAAAATAATAATATTCGCCGTTTTTTATAATATCAACCCTGGGGAGGTAATGGTTGAAATATTGTATGGGGATACCCAAACTAATTGATCTTTGAACTCGAAATTTTGTACAGAGCTTTATTTGAGAGTATAGGTTTTTAATTTTTAAAACCTAGATGGTTTTATGTAATTTTTGCCCCTAAGAGGGTAAAATAGGAGATGAAAAATTGTATGTTGTACCTGACTACAGATGAGGACTCTCCAAAGAAATGTTTTAGAGGCCACCTTTACCATCGGATGCGCTTAAGAGGTAACATTATTTATAGCAAGAATACCATTAATATTGCCTTCTGGCAATATTCAATATTTAAATTATTTTTAATGTCGTCTCTGTTGCGTTGCTGGGACGACGGAAATCATATTAAACAATGAGACGATTTTAAACTTTTCCATTATTGCATACCTAAATGAAAAGATCCGAGCTAGAACAAATGACGGTAAAACAAATTAATGACTGTTTTTGAGAAAGAAAAATCACATTGATTTGAATCAACTTAATGAATGGATGAATTTGAAATTCTAATTTCAACCGAGCGTATATAAAATATATCAGTATTGAATAAAAGGCTTCAATACAAAACAATATAAGTGTAGTAAACAGTATAAGTAAGATACCGAATGAAATGTAGACATACGAGTGCATATAATATTAAAATTTTATTAATCTCAATTAACATTATAAAGAAGTAACGTTTCTAAGTTTATATGTATTCTCCGAAACTACTAATCCGATTTTTTTTCACTAATGGTAAGCTTCATTATAAGTGGGTGAAATAGGCTATATTTTATTGTGATAAATATTGGTTTTCAACAAGAAATCAGGATATTTGTAAATCGTCAGAGGAAAACGAGCTGGTGAGTTGCTTTATAGGCGTGCGCTGATGAAACGGTTTTAAATCGATCTATTAAAAAGTCCACAACAGCATATATCCAACTTTTATATATAATTTACAATAACTGCTTCTATGTCTTTAAAAAGTTATGAAAAAATAGGCTATAATTACTTAGACATTAGCAATAAAATATGAATCCATATCAAAATAAATTACTCCATCACAAGTGTTTAAATGGAGATAAAATTTCCAGATAATATAACTTTTTAGGTGGTATAAGTTATAAAAGTAGTAAAAATTCAGCGGTGGCGGGTGGCGAGGGTGACGCGTACGTCTACGAGATAGGTAGCGTGCATCTGAGATGGATGGGTTAAATGATTGCACTATATACCTAAATGTAGAGTATTAAAATGAAAATAAACGCCACCCGACTAAAATTAACAATTCGAATCGAAACTACGCGAATCGAAGCCGCGTGCAACAGCTAGTATTTTATGAAATAGACTCGCTAAGAATAGAATCTTCGTTGTCCTTTCTGTATGTATTCGTACATGCTATGCGTTATCTTATTTCTTCTTCTTCGTGCCTATCCATTACTGGAGGTTGGCCGTTAGCTCTGAATACTTTTGTCTGTCTTGCGCCATCCGAAAAAGCTGTTCCGTACTGGTGATCCCGGTCCACTCTCTAACATTGCACAACCACGACTTTTTCCTCCTTCCACGGCGTCGTTTACCCTCAATTTTGCCCATCAATATCAGTTGGAGCAGTTGATATCTGCTATGCCACAGCACGTGCCCCAGATATTCAATCTTCCGTTTTTTGACGGTGTGCAACAATTTTCGGGTCGTACCAGCACACTGAAGCACTTTTACGTTGCTAACTTTATAGGTCCAGCTTATACGGGGCAATCGATGGTAGCACCACATCTCAAAAGCTTCTAGCCGCCGTCTGGTGTCTTATTTTATGGTCCACGCTTCGCTGCCGTACATAACCAATGGCCAGATATAGCAATCCAGGATCCGAGTTCTAAGTCTTAGATTGATTTTCCGGCAACACAAGACTTTTCTCATTTTATTGAATGATGCACGGGCGATTTCTATCCGGGTCTTAATTTCTTGATCGGAGTACCATATTTCATTCACTCATGCACCGAGATATTTGTACTGCCGGACGCGCTCAAAAACTTTACCTGCCGCCGATATAGTAGGTTTGAAATCAGGATCCCTGGTAATAACCATGACATTGGTCTTTGAAATATTGATTGAAAAGCCAGATTTTTCACTGCACTCATTAACTTTGTCATCCAACCTTTGTAGGTCTTCCTGAGTAAAGGAAATAAGAACTGTGTCATCGGCGTAGCGCAAATTATTGATGCGTTTTAAGTTCATTTTCACCCCCACATCAAGATTCTCCAGGGACTCGGCCATAATCGCCTCAGAGTACACGTTGAATAGTAATGGGGACAGAACGCAACCCTGACGTACCCCGCGGCAAATGTCGACCTCCTCCGTGTATTCCTGTTCCGCTTTGACTATTGCCTTTTGATTCCCTTATCTTATCACTTCCTATAATCAATAAGTCACGCTTAAATATCCAACTACTAAATAATTAGCAAGTTATAATTAAAATAGAACCTAGTATTTGTATGGCGTTTGGAGCGAGTCGTTCCTCCTAATAACATTAAACGCAGGCAAAACTTTCGGAATTACAGAGATACAATTCGCCAAAGCATTCGCACTTAGGCAAATATAGCCTGAGTTATGAAGCAGAAACTTACATAATGTCAACGGAAGTTTCTTAAGTTTGTCGGCAGCACCGAAATAGCGGCATTGAGGTCACGGCTGCGGTGGGTAGGAGGTACTCGGATGGTTCTAGTAAAATTCCGCACAGAGGATCCAATTGAAACCAAAGGAGATTGAGTAGAAAATGTAAGTAGGGTCAGCAGTAGAGTTAGGTGGGGCTTCGCTTGTCATAAGGCCCTATACACATCGATATATTATATCGAAGCCTAAACAGAGTTCGGGAGTACGATAAAGTCAGAAACATTATTGTAAATGTGTTGGAAGTCCGCTACAAATACATCGCTGATATTCATTTTTATATTTTCATTTTTTTAAATTAATTTTCTAGCTTGTAAATAATAACTCAATGTTCCCCCAAAGTGTCTATATTCTACATTATTTAGTTATTTTTATGATGGTTCATAATATATTTACATCAAATTAAATGTTCGCCTTAGAACAGGCTCTTGCTTAGTTAGGCGATATTAAAATAGGATCACTGTAAACACTAAAATAGAATAGTACCAAAAAGTGGGGATTTTTTTCTTTTGGGGGTTATATCTAGTGGAAAGTTACTTGTAGAACTCAACGGAAAAATAATATAATTTACTATTACTGTCTTTTGACATTCAGTATGTGTACATGATGCATTTACAATGAATACAAACTGAAACGGAAACTATCTCTTACAAAGAAGTTTTTCAATAAGCAGTAAACGCGAATACCAGCGAAGTAGTCGTCTTCAACCAACCTTCTTAGATACAATGTATCGAAATGCTTAAATAATGACCATTGCAATGCTATGCTGTTCGTGTTCAGAAGACTCTGTGTCACCTATAATAAAATATACTGCTCATCTTCATTTAAAGCTGTATAAATATATAGGTATATCCTGTGCTTTACTTAACATCTTCTTTGCGCAATGCTTTTAACCATCGTCAGAGAAATAATAAACACAATACACAACGACACAGAGATATTTACGCGGGCGGGGCCGTGGGTTCGTACAGCTTGCAGATATTAATATATTATGGACTAGAGCAACAGCATGCATGGACTGTGCCTATAGGAAAACTGAGCAGGTGGCTGCATAAAATTTTACATGTTTGCGCTAGGTTCCACTCCAATAGTTCTTTTCACTATGTGTCTCCATTTATCTCCTGGACATCCATGCTAAACAAGAGTCAAAGTTGGCATTTTGCAATCTACGTTTTAAAAATAGTCTGGTCTGAGCAACCTCAATGAGCAGCCTCCGAGCAACCTAGTGATTTATGAACTGGTACCTGAATTGCCACACTCACTCTACTCGAGAGTTTTCTATGCCGTTCGGCAGCTGTATGAAATTGACTCGAGGTGACGCTAAGTAAATGCTTAAACTTCTAGACCAAGAAATTTGACGGTATGTAATTTAAGAGTTGATCTAAGAAAATTCCCATACAAATCCATGCAGGCTCATCGTGTAGTTTTTTGTTGTTGTGCTATGCATATTATACCTTTCTTGTATCTTTCAATACTCAATCGTTGTAACTATGAATAATATAAATACAGGATGTAAAATTAAAAGTGGCCAAAAACTCCAATAGGTTTGTGGAAGTATTAATGTAGTGTAAATATATCGTTTACTGCTACATACTAGTAAGTATAAAAAGCTGCCTTATGTATCATAATAATTCCTAAATACTAACTAAAAATAGTTATTATTAAAAAAAAGGTTTTTATGCCGAAATATGTTTCACTGTGAGCCGGGCAGCCCGTATCCTTTATTTTCCTTCACATGACCACTTCCCATTCTAAGTATTGATTACACAGCACATTTCGTGGTATTTTCGTATTATTTTCTTTTGCTTTGAATATAGTATCTTCAAAACACCGCCGGCCTGGTTACTGCGTAATTACTGTTAGTTTGATATTCAATTCCTTGAGTAGCGGATGTCAAACTATTATAAACTGCTGCCGATATATAATAAATTTAAGTATTTATATTCGTATTTCTTTGTGAAAAAACTATCGCGAAAGAAAGGGATAATTTTATATTTGTCCTAATTTTCGATTTTACATTTTTAAATATAAATAGTCGAAGCGAAAATATCAATCCTTCGAGGATATCATAGAGCGAGATTAAATCCGGAATAGTAATATCTTGAAACCACAGGACAGAGTTTTTTCTTCAGTTCAATGAGCGATATAGAATCCGAAGTAGAGAGATTTTGAAATTACGTACTGAAGTCGGATTCTTTTTTTTAAAAGTGAATTCTGGTTATTGGGCTTAAGTCCGACTTGACAGATTATAGACGTCTTTTACGACTAATCGATTTCCACTCAACCAAAAAATCTCACTTTTTTCCGTGAAGCAGAAAACGATTAGCTTGTCATTATGATGCTATATTTTCTGTAAGATTTGTAAAATATGAGTAAATGAACATTAAACAATAGGTAAATGAAGGCCAGACTTCGTCTTACGTAATAGGCTTCGCAATAGCTCGCGAGTCAGGGCAGCGCGTATTTGGATGCTTACTGCCCGGCTTGCTCCCATATTGCCATTGGGAGAGAAGCCAAAATGTATCGAGAAAAAATGTTTGTGGCAAAAGAACGCTAGGGAGAGTCTCTGAAATTATGATATTTTAAACAGTACTGTATTTAATTAAAATCATATATATACCTACCTATAATTAAAGTGGGAGAATTAAAGTAGGGTAGGGTTAATTAGATAGAGATGTCTATTTTCAACCTTATCTGCCTTTATAATAATTTTAGTTAGTTTCGTTTGGAAATATTGTCTTCTGAACCTAGTTATATATCGTCAATCTCAGCACCAGCTTTTGAAAATAAGTCCAAGCTTGGGTATCTCGTTTTTATTAGTTTTTATATTCTCTGTTCCTGCTTGAGATTTAACATTCTCTTTTTCAGTCAGTATGTGTGTATGTAAAATCTTTACTTGCAAATTATTTTCTTCTCCGGTGACATTTTGTATGATGCCATCATTACAGATGTCTAAACGTACACTATTTGCAGTCTCCCTCCAAGTGGCATACACTGAAAACGTCATAGTCATAGCCAATCAAGCGGAAAAGTCACGTCTAAAAGACTGCAGGAAGGTGATAAGAGCGATGAAACTGAGAAGGAAACATTTCCAAGCCCTATAGACAAACATCGAGGGCTATATGGAAATACGTATCTAAATTGGCCAGGCAAGTGTCGGTAGATGTGCTAGTAATCGAAGAAACCCATATAGATAACGACGAGCAACTTCATAACAGAGTATGAATTCCTGGTTACAGCTGTATAGCTCAAATAAGCCACTCTAAAAACGGAATATCAACTTATACCAAATCCTTCATTAGGAATGCTACTCAAACTGCCATACATACGATATTTGAGGAATTCACTGAAGCCATCACTATGTACGATCTTTGAATTATAAATGTCTGCAAGCTACTGACATCCGCTTGGCCCAGAAGAACGTTGCCAGACATAAACAAAGCAACATGGAGATATAGAATATGGAATCCGACGTAATGGAAAAACTTTATGCAACTGGTCTGACCGAAAATAGTTAGTCTACGACGCTAATGAAAAACATACCGTCCACTCGGCCAGATGGAGAAGAGGGACTCAGCGACATTAGAAATTAAACTGCGAAAAATACATCGTCTGCTACAGAACTAAGATAAGGGCGCATTTGTCATCATAAATTCCGTAGAAAATACAACCCATGCAAATTCCCAAATAAAACTCTTTACAGACAGATAAATTCCCAGGACAGGATGGAAACCATCTATTGATAAACTCCTAAAATAACTAGATGCATCGAGGCGACAGTGATGAGTGAATTTTGTCGAAAAGACTAATTTTACGCATTCTAGCCAAAAAACTTGGAATCTCCTCATAAAAATCGGCAACTGTACTTCCCAAATACCCAAAACAGCCCATATTTAGATTGACAATTCTCGGTAGAATACTAGAGATCATGCTAGAGGGCCGCTACTTCATTGTCCATATAGCAGTAATTATAGCTGGACAAAAAAACAGAACGAGACGCCTAAGCGATTGACTGCCCCAGGGCTCAGTGTTGACACCCACCCTCTTTAATCTATACACCAGCGACCTCCTCGTAACTACGTATATAAAGTTTATTTACGCCGATGGCGTCGCATTGGCAGTTCAGACTACAAGCTTTGAAGACGGAGGCGAAATGCTTTTCAAAGATCTTGAATCGCTAAACCAGTACTTTTAAAACTGACATCTCCTCCCAGGGAAATTGTGCCCCATTGTGTCTCCTTAAAAATCAAACACATCATAAAATCACAGAAATATATTTTTTAATTTTATTATCTTGCGATATATTATTTATATGCAAGAAAGTGTCAAGCAAAAGTTATAGGTCTATAATATATCTTAAATACTTTAATATTTGTCTGATAATTATTCTTTATTGCGTTATTTAAAATTAATGAAAATAATTACTTGAATATTTTTTTATTACTAAATAATATTGGTCTATGGTAAAGAGTGCTAAAAACTTTTTATTAGGCATTTAAATACCTGTCATTGACAGCTAAATCAGTTGTTACGTTGTAATTTGTTATGTCGTAGGTTGTTAAGGTGTTACGAAGTATATCGTCAAAACCTGATACCAAGAATATCCATCTTTGAAACATCATTGCTTCTCATTCTACGTGTAGTAGTAACGTAATTTAGGTGATAAAATTGGTAACGTCATTCATCTTAGGGGAAACACCACTGAATACGTTGCTCTAATAGTAATCAGACCTACTAATATATTTTATAATCACTATACTATGGCACTAGCCACTAATCCCTACTATGAATCGTCGCGTTATATGTAGCAAAAAAGAAGTGATTTCCACGTTTTCTCGAAAATCGTTGTTCCAAAGTAATAAAAAAAAAGTTATTTTATGGATCTACAACCTATGTTTAATATTTTTTGCTTATAATAAATGTTTCACAAGATTAAAAAAAGATATATCCAGTGATTTCATGATTTTTTCGGTTATTAAGGCTTCAAATCTATAAAGATTGACTTCAAATTTAGATAGATTTTTCTAACCAGCTGAGGGGGTAGCGCAAAGACAATATGAACTATATAGTAGAATATATGTAGAACTTTTAAGTAACCACCTAATAGAATTGGTTTATTATACAGATAATGCAAATTAACATTCTATTGCTTACATCTGCTTCGCAACCCGTATTTCAGAGCTGTGGTCATAAAGTCAAATTGCTTGGAAATATTCCAAGGAAAATGACACCAAAATCAAGTGCTTTAATGACCAGCCGCTGCGGAGCCAACCGCTGCTATTTCTGGCGTGTTTGGAAATTGTCCAAATATCGATAATAGTAGGGAAAGTTCACTGCGACGTTTTTCTTCGCGTAAGTAGCGGGTTTTGGCTCGTTACTCTGTAATTTTATCCCCGAAGTTTCGAAAACATGTTAAATAATTAATGGTAGCGTGTGGAGATTATTCTGCTTAATATAATAATATTTAGTTTTCTTATGTTATAAGTTTATTATTAGCATGAAGATATTAGTATATCTCTAGAAGTTGTTAAAATCGGTTTCGATGACGGTTCCGATGACATAGGACCACGAAGACCCACTCGTTCAGGGTCGGCCATACTCACGGGTCAACACCCATCCGGCGGCCTCCACGCAGAAGGGAGAGCCATGGTAAGACGCTGGCCTGCGGGCCGGTCTTCCCTACGGTTTGCGCACCGTGCGGCGTCAGCCAAACCATTGTGCACTCCGATTTACAGTCGGGGGAGTCTGGGAACAGTAATGTTTCAAATAGAGCGGGGGTGGTTGTTAACCTTATGTCAACTGCTCTTGAAACGACCATTCGGCCACCCGATCCCGGGTGAATAAATCGGGCAAAGGATGCCGTGGTCCGCAATAGATTCGGTTGACACTGAATCACGGCTTCATGAGGGAGAGGACCGCGCAAGCGACCTCGATCCTGTAACCAGTCAGTTGGTAGGAGGTACCCTGACGGAAATACGGACGGACATACACTTCCAAACTGGTAGTCAGGGGCGAGGCTGCCCGCTGGATACCTTTACCGGAGCCTCGCCGTAAAGCGTTGACCTCTGTCAGGCAGTGACGTAGCTAGACGGCGGATTGTTTTCGTCCCATGTCTTCTGCGCTCACCTCACGGGAGACAGAACGAACAATATCGCTAGTTGTGACGGATTCGCCCATTGTAGTTGACAGCTCTAATGTTTCCGATGACGTTTACAAAAATATTGATTTCTTCGATCTTCGAACTTTCGAAAATTTCGGTTATGATTAAAGGAAGCTGCATATATTATACATCTAAGTAAAGTTATTTACGTGTATAGTTTATATTAGTATTTACAGGCAGGCGCTCTCGTTTCTCAAAATGAAGAGGCGACCACCCCTGTAGGGTGAACAACAACTCTAACTTGGCATACAATCAAGAGAGCTCTGGATATATTATTTCTTCAGTTACTCGTATATACCACTTCTCTGCATGTCAACTTCTCGTTTAAAACTGATGACAGCAAGCTCGTAAAACAAGCAACTCGTTAATATATTAGTGTGTAATGGTAGCTATAGCAAGTTTTTGTTAGTTGAACGATTTCTTTCACCATTAATAAATATTTAAAATTTTGATGCGAAGAATAATTTTGTATTACAACTTATAGAGTAGGTGGGGGCAAGGCCCTGCAATTTTCGGTTTTTTGAAAATTGTGGAGAAACAGAGATATATTTTCTTTCAGTTTTATATTGGAGTTTAATATTAGGATCTTACCTATATATAACCCCTGAAAATATCAGGCATGTTCAATCATCGGTTGCAGAGAAATCTAATATTATATATTTTTTTAAAATGCAGGGGGTTGCCCCGAAAAATGAGGCAACGCCACTCACTTTCACCATTTCACACTTTCAATATGGCGTCGTCTCCAACTATGTAAGCAAATGATATCGATGAACTTGACACTGAAATGTGAAGCTAAAAACCAGGCAGTTCTTCACGGTAACTTCAATTGCGAGAATAGCCTAAACCGTTTTGGAAAAACTCAGCTTGGAAGAATAAGAAATTTTACACCAAAACACGAAAAAACAGACTTTCCGCATTTTCCAGGATCAAGTGCGACCGAACTTCTTTAGGATTGGTGTGGAGCTGGAAGTTGTTGAGACGGATCAGCCACCTGGCGGCTATCGAAATAATTACGAATATTCCCTCCGGAAACCCCCGTGCGTGGATTTGCCCCGTGCGGACTTTACCCCCACCTACCCACGCCCAAACATTTATATGAAACTACCTAAAATTTATTGGTAGATATTTAAAATATCAAATAAAATTGACTTGACAAATTAAAGAAAAAGATGAATTTCGCCATCGAAATATATAAGCCACGTTTCAGAAGAATTAGGTTAAACGTGAGACATTCTGTAAAAAACTCTACAATATTTTCAGAATTTACAAAGTTCAGAGCTATTCAAGTCACTGACAATGACAAAGTATTAAAAATCTAAAAACCCACCTATATAGCCTCCCCATCTTGATTATTTTCAAATAAGGCGCTCGGAAATGAAAAGTAAATCGTTTGCGAGTGGAAATGAGACTTCTTTTAAATGGCGACCACCTCATTTCTTAGGTAAATTGTGCCTTTTCTTTGGCATTTCTTTACTGTATTTATTTGTTTCTTTATCTCACCCGGATAGCGTCTTTCATTTGAAGAATTTGCGCTTTATCAGGCGTAAAAATGCTGCACTGAAATAATTACGCTGAATTCACTCTTTTCTGAATGGTGGAATATAATGAACCTAATTAACATAGAGGTCTAATTTTATCAATATTTTTACTGCTACTAGTTTGTACCAATAACCTGTTGCCAAATATTTCTTTTTATTTAAATCTGTAGGTTTAAAAACAGTATACTTATTGCAGACAGAGCAGTATAAAAAATCGTTTTAAAAGTCCAAATTTAATTGTTTTAAAGTTGACTACTTATTTCTTTAATACATATTTTAACTAGGTATATTCAGTTTGCAATTTAGATTGCAAAGGTAATAAATAAATAAATACATAAAACATATACGTTTATGATTGTGACAATATTTTTTAATTCATTGTAATATTTACAAATTCGCAGTTAGCGAAATCCACTCTTCCATTTATGGAGGAATGTATAATTAAATTTAAAAGGGAAATTATGACAAAGTGTTTTTTCGTGCATTATTCGCGTCAGTTTAAGACGGTTTTTATGGACGCTTTCATAGCCAGTGGCGCCCCGGCCCATTAATTTTTTTGCAGTAGTTGTGGCTTACTAATTCATGCCAGTAAGTGCATTTCGTTGTCGTGTTACTTGAAAACAGTGCCGCCGAAATAATGTTCATATATATATATATATATAAAGAATGACGATATGGCATTTTTATAACTATGGACGATAACCAAAAATGAAAATCCAACCTTGCATCTTCAAAAAATGTATATTTTGCATTTGCTAATACCAATCTGGAATTGGCCTCGCCGATTTGCTGACCTTAATACAAGCACATACCTAAAAGTTTGTAAGAATATTTATTTAAAAACTAGCTGACCCGGCGAACTTCTTACCGCCTAACAGTCAATGAATGTCGTGTTACAGATTAGCTGAACTTAATTTATGATTTTATGAAAGTAATACAATAAATACAAAATAAATATTAAGTTCAATACTTTATTAAGATAATAACACAAAAAGAAATATAAAATTTAAAAAATTTAAGTATATCAATCGCTTGTCACCAAGACATGATTGAATTAAACTATTTACATTTTGTGCAGCATGGGATGCACTCGGTTTAATTCTCTTCATTGAAGCACCTTGTGATATACGACATTTCTTCTTTTTTTTTATCAGGCGCAAGAACAAATAAAGCGGATAATTTTCCGACACGTGAACATGCCACGTATAACTGACCATGAGAAAAAAACACGGATTTACATTTTGTATGGGGTTTTTTTTTATTTGTTCGTAAATTTTCCAATTTTTGTTTTTAATAGTTATTATGCTTTTCGGGACGGAGACAAATACAACAAATCAAAAACCATGAAAATCGCTCCAGCTGTTCTCGAGTTATAAGTGTTCGAACAAACCCGACTTTGTTTTATATATATACATATATATATATATATATATATATATATATATATATATATATATATATATATATATATATATATATATATATATATATATATATATATATATATATATATATATATATATATATATATATATATATATATATATATATATATATATATATATATATATATATATATATATATATATATATATATATATATATATATATATATATATATATATATATATATATATATATTTGATAGTTTTGTGTATATATTCTTTTTAGAATTGATCAATAAGATGATTATAAAGTAAATAATTATAAAAGCCACTTACATCGTGACGAAGGATTCCCTTGATCGGATTCGGGAATGCTTTAGGTGTTAACGAGAATGATGAATGCCTCTCACTTGCGGAAAGAGGAGTAGGTTTAAGTTGGGCCCATTTTACAACTAGTAACGCTCACCCTTCATCCAATTATCTCAAAAATTAAGCTACAATCCTTCTTTATACGTAAACTCACTCAATTTCCTATTATTTCAAGGGAAATAACAAGACAAGACGAGCTGCTTGACAGATGGAAGAATTTAAAATTTCGAATTTCGTTTTTTTATTTTCTAAAGGTGTGATATAAAGAAGATTATAAAGTAAATAATTTATAATTATTTACTTTATAATCATCTTATTGATCAATTCTAAAAAGAATATATACACAAAACTATCAAATATTTCAAAATATTGAATTTTTACATATTTTATGTTTCGTTCATTGTAAATAATCCATTTAGGTTAAAGGTAATCTTTCCAACTAATAGGAAAGAGCTGACTGCTTCCTTTCATTGATATGAGGGCATGTCACGCTTTTAGTTTTAAGTTTTCAGCTGAATATTGATCGCAGCTTCTTTATATCACACCTTTAGAAAATAAAAAAACGAAATTCGAAATTTTAAATTCTTCCATCTGTCAAGCAGCTCGTCTTGTCTTGTTATTTCCCTTGAAATAATAGGAAATTGAGTGAGTTTACGTATAAAGAAGGATTGTAGCTTAATTTTTGAGATAATTGGATGAAGGGTGAGCGTTACTAGTTGTAAAATGGGCCCAACTTAAACCTACTCCTCTTTCCGCAAGTGAGAGGCATTCATCATTCTCGTTAACACCTAAAGCATTCCCGAATCCGATCAAGGGAATCCTTCGTCACGATGTAAGTGCCTTTTATAATTATTTACTTTATAATCATCTTATTGATCAATTCTAAAAAGAATATATACACAAAACTATCAAATATTTCAAAATATTGAATTTTTACATATTTTATGTTTCGTTCATTGTAAATAATCCATTTAGGTTAAAGGTAATCTTTCCAACTAATAGGAAAGAGCTGACTGCTTCCTTTCATTGATATGAGGGCATGTCACGCTTTTAGTTTTAAGTTTTCAGCTGAATATTGATCGCAGCTTCTTTATATCACACCTTTAGAAAATAAAAAAACGAAATTCGAAATTTTAAATTCTTCCATCTGTCAAGCAGCTCGTCTTGTCTTGTTATTTCCCTTGAAATAATAGGAAATTGAGTGAGTTTACGTATAAAGAAGGATTGTAGCTTAATTTTTGAGATAATTGGATGAAGGGTGAGCGTTACTAGTTGTAAAATGGGCCCAACTTAAACCTACTCCTCTTTCCGCAAGTGAGAGGCATTCATCATTCTCGTTAACACCTAAAGCATTCCCGAATCCGATCAAGGGAATCCTTCGTCACGATGTAAGTGGCTTTTATAATTATTTACTTTATAATCATCTTATATATATATATATATATATATATATATATATATATATATATATATATATATATATATATATATATATATATATATATATATATATATATATATATATATATATATATATATATATATATATATATATATATATATATATATATTGATATTTTAAGGGTGTAAATTTTTTTAAATTATTTTCAATAATATATAAAATTAGATTCATGAAAAGTTACTTATCTGGGGTCCTGGTGGACCAGAAACATTTTACCGATAGTTAATGTCCTCTTTAAATACTTAGGGCAGCAGCACCTGTTTCCGCAATTGATAATTTATGATGTTCTTAGTTATTGCAGCCGAATTACTGTATGCCCTTGGATGTAATAAGTATAGGAGGATGGTTTCTGTAACAGAAATGGATGTTAGTAACTTATTTTAGAAGAAATTATATGATTGAGAATATTTCGACACAAGTCGTATTCATCTCCATGACATTTCTGATAGAACAATTTTTTCAAAATTTAAATTTAAAAAAACTGAACATAGAGAAATGGGTTAATAATATTTTGCAATATCGTTATAATACACTATAACCGACCTTGAAAAACATTATTGATAATGATTTTTAAATGAAAAATATTAATAAGCTTTTAATGAATATGTCTGAACAAATATAATTACTGTATTAATTTTGCCTATTCAGACCGGGACCCTTGCAAGCGCCTAAAATATTTATAAAAGCCAACTCCCAAGATTTAACGTCTCTTTCTTTAGCGTTATCGCCATGGCACTTAATAATTTTTACTTTAAAACAATTATCAAAAGTTAAATTGTGTGCCTTAGCATGCAATGCTATTGGAAGTTGACTATCATTGCCTACGCTGGCCCTGTGATTATTTAACCTAATGCTAAGAGGTGTAGTTGTTTCCCCAATATAAAATGCATTGCAGGTCTGGCAAAGTAATTGATATACAATATTTTTTGAAATGCAACTACTATTAAAAGGAACTCTGTAACTATTAGGAGTGTTAGGACTAGTAAAATAAATGCTTCGATCTAATAAAGGACATGTTTTACAACGTGATCGACCACAAGGCTGTAGGCCAAAATTTTTGTTATTACTAAGATAATTTCGATTATTTTTATTAAGTATTGATTTTAAATTAGGAGGTTTTCGAAATGATAAAATTGGTGGTATATCTAATAAACCTTTGGTTGATGGGTCGTTAGCTATAATAGGGAATAAATCTGCTAAAATAGGTCGCAGTTTCTCAGTGCCAGGAAAATAAGTAGTACTCAGAAAGATTTTATTTTGATTTAAATTTGAAACCAATTTAGGTTTAGGTGAAAATTTTGTTTCGGAATTTATTATATTTTTATCTAACAAAGAGGCAGGATAATTTCTTTCTATTAGTGATTTTTTAAGATTGGAAAGGTACTTATCTAAATTTTCTTTATTATTAATTAAACGGTGTCCGCGAATTGACATTGAATATGGAATTGACTTTTTGGTATGAAACGGATGACAGCTATCGAAATGTAGGTATTGCTCTTTGTTTGTAGGTTTTATATGAATTGCAGTTTTAATGGTGCCTTCGGATAGAGTTAGATCAACGTCTAAGAATGTAATTTGATTTTCTGATATAGTGTATGTAAAATCTAAGGGTCCGAAATTATTTAAATCTGTAAGGAAGTCAGTGAGTGTGTCATGTCCATGTGGCCAAAACAGTATAATATCATCAATAAACCTATACCACATTAGTGGTTGTAAATTTTGAGTAAGAAGAAAATTATTTTCTAATAACCCCATGAAAAGATTAGCATAAGAAGGGGCCATTCTTGTTCCCATTGCTGTACCTTTAATTTGGAGATAAAATTCATCTTCAAAAGAAAAAGCATTCTTAGTGAGGACGAATTCAGCCAACTTACAAAGAAAATTTGTAGAAGGAATTTGGGGGCTGGGCCTTTGATTAAGGTAATGGGAAATCGCTTCTAAGCCTAAATCATGGGGAATATTAGTATAAAGAGAGACAGCGTCAATTGTAACAAGTAATAAGTTGTCAGTCTTAGGAATTGTGGTATTTTTTAGAATCTCGATAAAATGGTAACTATCTTTAATGTGTGACTTGAGATTTTTTACAAATGGCTGTAGAAAGTAATCGACAAAAGCTGAAATTCTTTCTGTGGGTGAGTTAAAACTAGCTACTATCGGTCTTCCTGGATTATTAGGTTTATGAATTTTTGGCAATAAGTACAAATTTGGTGTTCTGATAGGGTTAGGAATTAAAGTGTTAACATCTTCATCTGATAATTTTTCAATGGTTTTTTGTTGTTCAATATATTTTTTTATTGTATTAGCAAAATTTTGATTCGGATCACTATATAATTTTTTATAGGAAGTTTCGTCTCTGAGTTGCCTCAAACCTTCAGCTACATAGTCTGTTTTATTAAGGATGACTGTAGTTGAACCTTTATCAGCTGGCAAAATGATGATATTGGTATCTTTGCTTAGGTTGTTAAGAGCTGAAAGTTCATCAGATGTTAAGTTAGGTGTAGGTTTGAGGCTGTTTAAAAATGTTGGTTGTGTAACTTTGTTCATTAAAACTGTAATAAATATTTCTACAGGATGATTTTTTGGAAGAGAGGGTGGCTCTTTATTAGAATATTGTCGAAATTTTGCCAGTGCGTCATGTAATTTACTATTATTACCATTTTTGTCCCTTGAATGCCAAAACTCACGCCATCTCAAATTACGACAAAATTTTGCTATATCATTTCCAAAACTGAAATGGTCAACTTTGGGAGTTGGTGTGAAATTTAGCCCTTTAGATAAAACTGAATATTCATTATGGTTTATAATTTTTGAGGACAAGTTTTTTACGACAAGTCTATCGTTATTTATAGGAACCTGTGCAGCATTAGAATTTGTAACTGATGGTATCAAATTTTCAATAATTGGGATTTCTAAAGGAACTTGTGTAGGTTCGGGATGCATATCTGCATGAGAATAATTGTTTATAAAATGACGATTAGCTGAGAATTTGTTTTGTGATGAATATAAGGGAATGTTTTCGTTATTGTTATAATTTGAAACAGGATTTGAATTATATCTCGTATAATTTTGTTGTGTAGAGTTGTTGATTTTGTGAAAAAATTTTAAATTATGAAACTTATTTTCGTGTTTTAGCCTAATATTGTTTAAATCAATTACAGAACTGCTAACTATTTCACTAGCATATATATAATGCATTGGAGAATACATTTCTATCAAATCAACATAATATATAAGAGACCTTAAATGTTTATCTACCAAAACTTTGTATTCATTGTGTAAAACAAATGTAATCTCCATTGCATAATTAAACCTTAAAGTGTGGAAATTATATTGGATTTCTGGACTTATAGCAGAGAAAGGAAATTTAGGTATTAACCCTTTGGGACATATATGATTATTTAGACATTTTGACAGATATTCTACATGTCCTGTAAATTGTGATGCTTTACGAGAATGATAATTAACCTGATTTAACCAATAATTATATTCGTTCATAGTGATACATGTGATAGCAAAATAAGTAAGTAAAAAGTGTAAAATTGTTTATATTTTGATATTTTAAGGGTGTAAATTTTTTTAAATTATTTTCAATAATATATAAAATTAGATTCATGAAAAGTTACTTATCTGGGGTCCTGGTGGACCAGAAACATTTTACCGATAGTTAATGTCCTCTTTAAATACTTAGGGCAGCAGCACCTGTTTCCGCAATTGATAATTTATGATGTTCTTAGTTATTGCAGCCGAATTACTGTATGCCCTTGGATGTAATAAGTATAGGAGGATGGTTTCTGTAACAGAAATGGATGTTAGTAACTTATTTTAGAAGAAATTATATGATTGAGAATATTTCGACACAAGTCGTATTCATCTCCATGACATTTCTGATAGAACAATTTTTTCAAAATTTAAATTTAAAAAAACTGAACATAGAGAAATGGGTTAATAATATTTTGCAATATCGTTATAATACACTATAACCGACCTTGAAAAACATTATTGATAATGATTTTTAAATGAAAAATATTAATAAGCTTTTAATGAATATGTCTGAACAAATATAATTACTGTATTAATTTTGCCTATTCAGACCGGGACCCTTGCAAGCGCCTAAAATATTTATAAAAGCCAACTCCCAAGATTTAACGTCTCTTTCTTTAGCGTTATCGCCAAGGCACTTAATAATTTTTACTTTAAAACAATTATCAAAAGTTAAATTGTGTGCCTTAGCATGCAATGCTATTGGAAGTTGACTATCATTGCCTACGCTGGCCCTGTGATTATTTAACCTAATGCTAAGAGGTGTAGTTGTTTCCCCAATATAAAATGCATTGCAGGTCTGGCAAAGTAATTGATATACAATATTTTTTGAAATGCAACTACTATTAAAAGGAACTCTGTAACTATTAGGAGTGTTAGGACTAGTAAAATAAATGCTTCGATCTAATAAAGGACATGTTTTACAACGTGATCGACCACAAGGCTGTAGGCCAAAATTTTTGTTATTACTAAGATAATTTCGATTATTTTTATTAAGTATTGATTTTAAATTAGGAGGTTTTCGAAATGATAAAATTGGTGGTATATCTAATAAACCTTTGGTTGATGGGTCGTTAGCTATAATAGGGAATAAATCTGCTAAAATAGGTCGCAGTTTCTCAGTGCCAGGAAAATAAGTAGTACTCAGAAAGATTTTATTTTGATTTAAATTTGAAACCAATTTAGGTTTAGGTGAAAATTTTGTTTCGGAATTTATTATATTTTTATCTAACAAAGAGGCAGGATAATTTCTTTCTATTAGTGATTTTTTAAGATTGGAAAGGTACTTATCTAAATTTTCTTTATTATTAATTAAACGGTGTCCGCGAATTGACATTGAATATGGAATTGACTTTTTGGTATGAAACGGATGACAGCTATCGAAATGTAGGTATTGCTCTTTGTTTGTAGGTTTTATATGAATTGCAGTTTTAATGGTGCCTTCGGATAGAGTTAGATCAACGTCTAAGAATGTAATTTGATTTTCTGATATAGTGTATGTAAAATCTAAGGGTCCGAAATTATTTAAATCTGTAAGGAAGTCAGTGAGTGTGTCATGTCCATGTGGCCAAAACAGTATAATATCATCAATAAACCTATACCACATTAGTGGTTGTAAATTTTGAGTAAGAAGAAAATTATTTTCTAATAACCCCATGAAAAGATTAGCATAAGAAGGGGCCATTCTTGTTCCCATTGCTGTACCTTTAATTTGGAGATAAAATTCATCTTCAAAAGAAAAAGCATTCTTAGTGAGGACGAATTCAGCCAACTTACAAAGAAAATTTGTAGAAGGAATTTGGGGGCTGGGCCTTTGATTAAGGTAATGGGAAATCGCTTCTAAGCCTAAATCATGGGGAATATTAGTATAAAGAGAGACAGCGTCAATTGTAACAAGTAATAAGTTGTCAGTCTTAGGAATTGTGGTATTTTTTAGAATCTCGATAAAATGGTAACTATCTTTAATGTGTGACTTGAGATTTTTTACAAATGGCTGTAGAAAGTAATCGACAAAAGCTGAAATTCTTTCTGTGGGTGAGTTAAAACTAGCTACTATCGGTCTTCCTGGATTATTAGGTTTATGAATTTTTGGCAATAAGTACAAATTTGGTGTTCTGATAGGGTTAGGAATTAAAGTGTTAACATCTTCATCTGATAATTTTTCAATGGTTTTTTGTTGTTCAATATATTTTTTTATTGTATTAGCAAAATTTTGATTCGGATCACTATATAATTTTTTATAGGAAGTTTCGTCTCTGAGTTGCCTCAAACCTTCAGCTACATAGTCTGTTTTATTAAGGATGACTGTAGTTGAACCTTTATCAGCTGGCAAAATGATGATATTGGTATCTTTGCTTAGGTTGTTAAGAGCTGAAAGTTCATCAGATGTTAAGTTAGGTGTAGGTTTGAGGCTGTTTAAAAATGTTGGTTGTGTAACTTTGTTCATTAAAACTGTAATAAATATTTCTACAGGATGATTTTTTGGAAGAGAGGGTGGCTCTTTATTAGAATATTGTCGAAATTTTGCCAGTGCGTCATGTAATTTACTATTATTACCATTTTTGTCCCTTGAATGCCAAAACTCACGCCATCTCAAATTACGACAAAATTTTGCTATATCATTTCCAAAACTGAAATGGTCAACTTTGGGAGTTGGTGTGAAATTTAGCCCTTTAGATAAAACTGAATATTCATTATGGTTTATAATTTTTGAGGACAAGTTTTTTACGACAAGTCTATCGTTATTTATAGGAACCTGTGCAGCATTAGAATTTGTAACTGATGGTATCAAATTTTCAATAATTGGGATTTCTAAAGGAACTTGTGTAGGTTCGGGATGCATATCTGCATGAGAATAATTGTTTATAAAATGACGATTAGCTGAGAATTTGTTTTGTGATGAATATAAGGGAATGTTTTCGTTATTGTTATAATTTGAAACAGGATTTGAATTATATCTCGTATAATTTTGTTGTGTAGAGTTGTTGATTTTGTGAAAAATTTTTAAATTATGAAACTTATTTTCGTGTTTTAGCCTAATATTGTTTAAATCAATTACAGAACTGCTAACTATTTCACTAGCATATATATAATGCATTGGAGAATACATTTCTATCAAATCAACATAATATATAAGAGACCTTAAATGTTTATCTACCAAAACTTTGTATTCATTGTGTAAAACAAATGTAATCTCCATTGCATAATTAAACCTTAACCCCTTGAGTATGATACGACCAAATCTGGTTCTGAAACAATTATCCGTTGAGTATGATACGACCAGATCTGGTTCCGCGTTTTTTTCACTTCTTTGACGTTCTCATATTTATTCATAATTATCTAATTGTTTTACAAAATGATATTTCAATATTCTATATTCGAAATTTCAATGGAATCATTGTGCAGTTGTTCTTTTATGATTGGTGTAGTAGTTTCGTAGTTATAGTACTTTAAGGTCGATGTCGCCGAAAATCCTGCAAAAGAGACAGATGCATCCATGAAAATACCCATTTACTCCAAGGGTTAAAGTGTGGAAATTATATTGGATTTCTGGACTTATAGCAGAGAAAGGAAATTTAGGTATTAACCCTTTGGGACATATATGATTATTTAGACATTTTGACAGATATTCTACATGTCCTGTAAATTGTGATGCTTTACGAGAATGATAATTAACCTGATTTAACCAATAATTATATTCGTTCATAGTGATACATGTGATAGCAAAATAAGTAAGTAAAAAGTGTAAAATTGTTTATATTTTGATATTTTAAGGGTGTAAATTTTTTTAAATTATTTTCAATAATATATAAAATTAGATTCATGAAAAGTTACTTATCTGGGGTCCTGGTGGACCAGAAACATTTTACCGATAGTTAATGTCCTCTTTAAATACTTAGGGCAGCAGCACCTGTTTCCGCAATTGATAATTTATGATGTTCTTAGTTATTGCAGCCGAATTACTGTATGCCCTTGGATGTAATAAGTATAGGAGGATGGTTTCTGTAACAGAAATGGATGTTAGTAACTTATTTTAGAAGAAATTATATGATTGAGAATATTTCGACACAAGTCGTATTCATCTCCATGACATTTCTGATAGAACAATTTTTTCAAAATTTAAATTTAAAAAAACTGAACATAGAGAAATGGGTTAATAATATTTTGCAATATCGTTATAATACACTATAACCGACCTTGAAAAACATTATTGATAATGATTTTTAAATGAAAAATATTAATAAGCTTTTAATGAATATGTCTGAACAAATATAATTACTGTATTAATTTTGCCTATTCAGACCGGGACCCTTGCAAGCGCCTAAAATATTTATAAAAGCCAACTCCCAAGATTTAACGTCTCTTTCTTTAGCGTTATCGCCAAGGCACTTAATAATTTTTACTTTAAAACAATTATCAAAAGTTAAATTGTGTGCCTTAGCATGCAATGCTATTGGAAGTTGACTATCATTGCCTACGCTGGCCCTGTGATTATTTAACCTAATGCTAAGAGGTGTAGTTGTTTCCCCAATATAAAATGCATTGCAGGTCTGGCAAAGTAATTGATATACAATATTTTTTGAAATGCAACTACTATTAAAAGGAACTCTGTAACTATTAGGAGTGTTAGGACTAGTAAAATAAATGCTTCGATCTAATAAAGGACATGTTTTACAACGTGATCGACCACAAGGCTGTAGGCCAAAATTTTTGTTATTACTAAGATAATTTCGATTATTTTTATTAAGTATTGATTTTAAATTAGGAGGTTTTCGAAATGATAAAATTGGTGGTATATCTAATAAACCTTTGGTTGATGGGTCGTTAGCTATAATAGGGAATAAATCTGCTAAAATAGGTCGCAGTTTCTCAGTGCCAGGAAAATAAGTAGTACTCAGAAAGATTTTATTTTGATTTAAATTTGAAACCAATTTAGGTTTAGGTGAAAATTTTGTTTCGGAATTTATTATATTTTTATCTAACAAAGAGGCAGGATAATTTCTTTCTATTAGTGATTTTTTAAGATTGGAAAGGTACTTATCTAAATTTTCTTTATTATTAATTAAACGGTGTCCGCGAATTGACATTGAATATGGAATTGACTTTTTGGTATGAAACGGATGACAGCTATCGAAATGTAGGTATTGCTCTTTGTTTGTAGGTTTTATATGAATTGCAGTTTTAATGGTGCCTTCGGATAGAGTTAGATCAACGTCTAAGAATGTAATTTGATTTTCTGATATAGTGTATGTAAAATCTAAGGGTCCGAAATTATTTAAATCTGTAAGGAAGTCAGTGAGTGTGTCATGTCCATGTGGCCAAAACAGTATAATATCATCAATAAACCTATACCACATTAGTGGTTGTAAATTTTGAGTAAGAAGAAAATTATTTTCTAATAACCCCATGAAAAGATTAGCATAAGAAGGGGCCATTCTTGTTCCCATTGCTGTACCTTTAATTTGGAGATAAAATTCATCTTCAAAAGAAAAAGCATTCTTAGTGAGGACGAATTCAGCCAACTTACAAAGAAAATTTGTAGAAGGAATTTGGGGGCTGGGCCTTTGATTAAGGTAATGGGAAATCGCTTCTAAGCCTAAATCATGGGGAATATTAGTATAAAGAGAGACAGCGTCAATTGTAACAAGTAATAAGTTGTCAGTCTTAGGAATTGTGGTATTTTTTAGAATCTCGATAAAATGGTAACTATCTTTAATGTGTGACTTGAGATTTTTTACAAATGGCTGTAGAAAGTAATCGACAAAAGCTGAAATTCTTTCTGTGGGTGAGTTAAAACTAGCTACTATCGGTCTTCCTGGATTATTAGGTTTATGAATTTTTGGCAATAAGTACAAATTTGGTGTTCTGATAGGGTTAGGAATTAAAGTGTTAACATCTTCATCTGATAATTTTTCAATGGTTTTTTGTTGTTCAATATATTTTTTTATTGTATTAGCAAAATTTTGATTCGGATCACTATATAATTTTTTATAGGAAGTTTCGTCTCTGAGTTGCCTCAAACCTTCAGCTACATAGTCTGTTTTATTAAGGATGACTGTAGTTGAACCTTTATCAGCTGGCAAAATGATGATATTGGTATCTTTGCTTAGGTTGTTAAGAGCTGAAAGTTCATCAGATGTTAAGTTAGGTGTAGGTTTGAGGCTGTTTAAAAATGTTGGTTGTGTAACTTTGTTCATTAAAACTGTAATAAATATTTCTACAGGATGATTTTTTGGAAGAGAGGGTGGCTCTTTATTAGAATATTGTCGAAATTTTGCCAGTGCGTCATGTAATTTACTATTATTACCATTTTTGTCCCTTGAATGCCAAAACTCACGCCATCTCAAATTACGACAAAATTTTGCTATATCATTTCCAAAACTGAAATGGTCAACTTTGGGAGTTGGTGTGAAATTTAGCCCTTTAGATAAAACTGAATATTCATTATGGTTTATAATTTTTGAGGACAAGTTTTTTACGACAAGTCTATCGTTATTTATAGGAACCTGTGCAGCATTAGAATTTGTAACTGATGGTATCAAATTTTCAATAATTGGGATTTCTAAAGGAACTTGTGTAGGTTCGGGATGCATATCTGCATGAGAATAATTGTTTATAAAATGACGATTAGCTGAGAATTTGTTTTGTGATGAATATAAGGGAATGTTTTCGTTATTGTTATAATTTGAAACAGGATTTGAATTATATCTCGTATAATTTTGTTGTGTAGAGTTGTTGATTTTGTGAAAAATTTTTAAATTATGAAACTTATTTTCGTGTTTTAGCCTAATATTGTTTAAATCAATTACAGAACTGCTAACTATTTCACTAGCATATATATAATGCATTGGAGAATACATTTCTATCAAATCAACATAATATATAAGAGACCTTAAATGTTTATCTACCAAAACTTTGTATTCATTGTGTAAAACAAATGTAATCTCCATTGCATAATTAAACCTTAAAGTGTGGAAATTATATTGGATTTCTGGACTTATAGCAGAGAAAGGAAATTTAGGTATTAACCCTTTGGGACATATATGATTATTTAGACATTTTGACAGATATTCTACATGTCCTGTAAATTGTGATGCTTTACGAGAATGATAATTAACCTGATTTAACCAATAATTATATTCGTTCATAGTGATACATGTGATAGCAAAATAAGTAAGTAAAAAGTGTAAAATTGTTTATATTTTGATATTTTAAGGGTGTAAATTTTTTTAAATTATTTTCAATAATATATAAAATTAGATTCATGAAAAGTTACTTATCTGGGGTCCTGGTGGACCAGAAACATTTTACCGATAGTTAATGTCCTCTTTAAATACTTAGGGCAGCAGCACCTGTTTCCGCAATTGATAATTTATGATGTTCTTAGTTATTGCAGCCGAATTACTGTATGCCCTTGGATGTAATAAGTATAGGAGGATGGTTTCTGTAACAGAAATGGATGTTAGTAACTTATTTTAGAAGAAATTATATGATTGAGAATATTTCGACACAAGTCGTATTCATCTCCATGACATTTCTGATAGAACAATTTTTTCAAAATTTAAATTTTAAAAAACTGAACATAGAGAAATGGGTTAATATTATTTTGCAATATCGTTATAATACACTATAACCGACCTTGAAAAACATTATTGATAATGATTTTTAAATGAAAAATATTAATAAGCTTTTAATGAATATGTCTGAACAAATATAATTACTGTATTAATTTTGCCTATTCAGACCGGGACCCTTGCAAGCGCCTAAAATATTTATAAAAGCCAACTCCCAAGATTTAACGTCTCTTTCTTTAGCGTTATCGCCAAGGCACTTAATAATTTTTACTTTAAAACAATTATCAAAAGTTAAATTGTGTGCCTTAGCATGCAATGCTATTGGAAGTTGACTTTCATTGCCTACGCTGGCCCTGTGATTATTTAACCTAATGCTAAGAGGTGTAGTTGTTTCCCCAATATAAAATGCATTGCAGGTCTGGCAAAGTAATTGATATACAATATTTTTTGAAATGCAACTACTATTAAAAGGAACTCTGTAACTATTAGGAGTGTTAGGACTAGTAAAATAAATGCTTCGATCTAATAAAGGACATGTTTTACAACGTGATCGACCACAAGGCTGTAGGCCAAAATTTTTGTTATTACTAAGATAATTTCGATTATTTTTATTAAGTATTGATTTTAAATTAGGAGGTTTTCGAAATGATAAAATTGGTGGTATATCTAATAAACCTTTGGTTGATGGGTCGTTAGCTATAATAGGGAATAAATCTGCTAAAATAGGTCGCAGTTTCTCAGTGCCAGGAAAATAAGTAGTACTCAGAAAGATTTTATTTTGATTTAAATTTGAAACCAATTTAGGTTTAGGTGAAAATTTTGTTTCGGAATTTATTATATTTTTATCTAACAAAGAGGCAGGATAATTTCTTTCTATTAGTGATTTTTTAAGATTGGAAAGGTACTTATCTAAATTTTCTTTATTATTAATTAAACGGTGTCCGCGAATTGACATTGAATATGGAATTGACTTTTTGGTATGAAACGGATGACAGCTATCGAAATGTAGGTATTGCTCTTTGTTTGTAGGTTTTATATGAATTGCAGTTTTAATGGTGCCTTCGGATAGAGTTAGATCAACGTCTAAGAATGTAATTTGATTTTCTGATATAGTGTATGTAAAATCTAAGGGTCCGAAATTATTTAAATCTGTAAGGAAGTCAGTGAGTGTGTCATGTCCATGTGGCCAAAACAGTATAATATCATCAATAAACCTATACCACATTAGTGGTTGTAAATTTTGAGTAAGAAGAAAATTATTTTCTAATAACCCCATAAAAAGATTAGCATAAGAAGGGGCCATTCTTGTTCCCATTGCTGTACCTTTAATTTGGAGATAAAATTCATCTTCAAAAGAAAAAGCATTCTTAGTGAGGACGAATTCAGCCAACTTACAAAGAAAATTTGTAGAAGGAATTTGGGGGCTGGGCCTTTGATTAAGGTAATGGGAAATCGCTTCTAAGCCTAAATCATGGGGAATATTAGTATAAAGAGAGACAGCGTCAATTGTAACAAGTAATAAGTTGTCAGTCTTAGGAATTGTGGTATTTTTTAGAATCTCGATAAAATGGTAACTATCTTTAATGTGTGACTTGAGATTTTTTACAAATGGCTGTAGAAAGTAATCGACAAAAGCTGAAATTCTTTCTGTGGGTGAGTTAAAACTAGCTACTATCGGTCTTCCTGGATTATTAGGTTTATGAATTTTTGGCAATAAGTACAAATTTGGTGTTCTGATAGGGTTAGGAATTAAAGTGTTAACATCTTCATCTGATAATTTTTCAATGGTTTTTTGTTGTTCAATATATTTTTTTATTGTATTAGCAAAATTTTGATTCGGATCACTATATAATTTTTTATAGGAAGTTTCGTCTCTGAGTTGCCTCAAACCTTCAGCTACATAGTCTGTTTTATTAAGGATGACTGTAGTTGAACCTTTATCAGCTGGCAAAATGATGATATTGGTATCTTTGCTTAGGTTGTTAAGAGCTGAAAGTTCATCAGATGTTAAGTTAGGTGTAGGTTTGAGGCTGTTTAAAAATGTTGGTTGTGTAACTTTGTTCATTAAAACTGTAATAAATATTTCTACAGGATGATTTTTTGGAAGAGAGGGTGGCTCTTTATTAGAATATTGTCGAAATTTTGCCAGTGCGTCATGTAATTTACTATTATTACCATTTTTGTCCCTTGAATGCCAAAACTCACGCCATCTCAAATTACGACAAAATTTTGCTATATCATTTCCAAAACTGAAATGGTCAACTTTGGGAGTTGGTGTGAAATTTAGCCCTTTAGATAAAACTGAATATTCATTATGGTTTATAATTTTTGAGGACAAGTTTTTTACGACAAGTCTATCGTTATTTATAGGAACCTGTGCAGCATTAGAATTTGTAACTGATGGTATCAAATTTTCAATAATTGGGATTTCTAAAGGAACTTGTGTAGGTTCGGGATGCATATCTGCATGAGAATAATTGTTTATAAAATGACGATTAGCTGAGAATTTGTTTTGTGATGAATATAAGGGAATGTTTTCGTTATTGTTATAATTTGAAACAGGATTTGAATTATATCTCGTATAATTTTGTTGTGTAGAGTTGTTGATTTTGTGAAAAAATTTTAAATTATGAAACTTATTTTCGTGTTTTAGCCTAATATTGTTTAAATCAATTACAGAACTGCTAACTATTTCACTAGCATATATATAATGCATTGGAGAATACATTTCTATCAAATCAACATAATATATAAGAGACCTTAAATGTTTATCTACCAAAACTTTGTATTCATTGTGTAAAACAAATGTAATCTCCATTGCATAATTAAACCTTAAAGTGTGGAAATTATATTGGATTTCTGGACTTATAGCAGAGAAAGGAAATTTAGGTATTAACCCTTTGGGACATATATGATTATTTAGACATTTTGACAGATATTCTACATGTCCTGTAAATTGTGATGCTTTACGAGAATGATAATTAACCTGATTTAACCAATAATTATATTCGTTCATAGTGATACATGTGATAGCAAAATAAGTAAGTAAAAAGTGTAAAATTGTTTATATTTTGATATTTTAAGGGTGTAAATTTTTTTAAATTATTTTCAATAATATATAAAATTAGATTCATGAAAAGTTACTTATCTGGGGTCCTGGTGGACCAGAAACATTTTACCGATAGTTAATGTCCTCTTTAAATACTTAGGGCAGCAGCACCTGTTTCCGCAATTGATAATTTATGATGTTCTTAGTTATTGCAGCCGAATTACTGTATGCCCTTGGATGTAATAAGTATAGGAGGATGGTTTCTGTAACAGAAATGGATGTTAGTAACTTATTTTAGAAGAAATTATATGATTGAGAATATTTCGACACAAGTCGTATTCATCTCCATGACATTTCTGATAGAACAATTTTTTCAAAATTTAAATTTAAAAAAACTGAACATAGAGAAATGGGTTAATAATATTTTGCAATATCGTTATAATACACTATAACCGACCTTGAAAAACATTATTGATAATGATTTTTAAATGAAAAATATTAATAAGCTTTTAATGAATATGTCTGAACAAATATAATTACTGTATTAATTTTGCCTATTCAGACCGGGACCCTTGCAAGCGCCTAAAATATTTATAAAAGCCAACTCCCAAGATTTAACGTCTCTTTCTTTAGCGTTATCGCCAAGGCACTTAATAATTTTTACTTTAAAACAATTATCAAAAGTTAAATTGTGTGCCTTAGCATGCAATGCTATTGGAAGTTGACTATCATTGCCTACGCTGGCCCTGTGATTATTTAACCTAATGCTAAGAGGTGTAGTTGTTTCCCCAATATAAAATGCATTGCAGGTCTGGCAAAGTAATTGATATACAATATTTTTTGAAATGCAACTACTATTAAAAGGAACTCTGTAACTATTAGGAGTGTTAGGACTAGTAAAATAAATGCTTCGATCTAATAAAGGACATGTTTTACAACGTGATCGACCACAAGGCTGTAGGCCAAAATTTTTGTTATTACTAAGATAATTTCGATTATTTTTATTAAGTATTGATTTTAAATTAGGAGGTTTTCGAAATGATAAAATTGGTGGTATATCTAATAAACCTTTGGTTGATGGGTCGTTAGCTATAATAGGGAATAAATCTGCTAAAATAGGTCGCAGTTTCTCAGTGCCAGGAAAATAAGTAGTACTCAGAAAGATTTTATTTTGATTTAAATTTGAAACCAATTTAGGTTTAGGTGAAAATTTTGTTTCGGAATTTATTATATTTTTATCTAACAAAGAGGCAGGATAATTTCTTTCTATTAGTGATTTTTTAAGATTGGAAAGGTACTTATCTAAATTTTCTTTATTATTAATTAAACGGTGTCCGCGAATTGACATTGAATATGGAATTGACTTTTTGGTATGAAACGGATGACAGCTATCGAAATGTAGGTATTGCTCTTTGTTTGTAGGTTTTATATGAATTGCAGTTTTAATGGTGCCTTCGGATAGAGTTAGATCAACGTCTAAGAATGTAATTTGATTTTCTGATATAGTGTATGTAAAATCTAAGGGTCCGAAATTATTTAAATCTGTAAGGAAGTCAGTGAGTGTGTCATGTCCATGTGGCCAAAACAGTATAATATCATCAATAAACCTATACCACATTAGTGGTTGTAAATTTTGAGTAAGAAGAAAATTATTTTCTAATAACCCCATGAAAAGATTAGCATAAGAAGGGGCCATTCTTGTTCCCATTGCTGTACCTTTAATTTGGAGATAAAATTCATCTTCAAAAGAAAAAGCATTCTTAGTGAGGACGAATTCAGCCAACTTACAAAGAAAATTTGTAGAAGGAATTTGGGGGCTGGGCCTTTGATTAAGGTAATGGGAAATCGCTTCTAAGCCTAAATCATGGGGAATATTAGTATAAAGAGAGACAGCGTCAATTGTAACAAGTAATAAGTTGTCAGTCTTAGGAATTGTGGTATTTTTTAGAATCTCGATAAAATGGTAACTATCTTTAATGTGTGACTTGAGATTTTTTACAAATGGCTGTAGAAAGTAATCGACAAAAGCTGAAATTCTTTCTGTGGGTGAGTTAAAACTAGCTACTATCGGTCTTCCTGGATTATTAGGTTTATGAATTTTTGGCAATAAGTACAAATTTGGTGTTCTGATAGGGTTAGGAATTAAAGTGTTAACATCTTCATCTGATAATTTTTCAATGGTTTTTTGTTGTTCAATATATTTTTTTATTGTATTAGCAAAATTTTGATTCGGATCACTATATAATTTTTTATAGGAAGTTTCGTCTCTGAGTTGCCTCAAACCTTCAGCTACATAGTCTGTTTTATTAAGGATGACTGTAGTTGAACCTTTATCAGCTGGCAAAATGATGATATTGGTATCTTTGCTTAGGTTGTTAAGAGCTGAAAGTTCATCAGATGTTAAGTTAGGTGTAGGTTTGAGGCTGTTTAAAAATGTTGGTTGTGTAACTTTGTTCATTAACCCGTTGAGTATGATACGACCAAATCTGGTTCTGAAACAATTATCCGTTGAGTATGATACGACCAGATCTGGTTCCGCGTTTTTTTCACTTCTTTGACGTTTTCATATTTATTCATAATTATCTAATTGTTTTACAAAATGATATTTCAATATTCTATATTCGAAATTTCAATGCAATCATTGTGCAGTTGTTATTTTTATGATTGGTGTAGTAGTTTCGTAGTTATAGTACTTTAAGTCGATGTCGCCGAAAATCCTGCAAAAGAGACAGATGCATCCGTGAAAATACCCATTTACTCCAAGGGTTAAAACTGTAATAAATATTTCTACAGGATGATTTTTTGGAAGAGAGGGTGGCTCTTTATTAGAATATTGTCGAAATTTTGCCAGTGCGTCATGTAATTTACTATTATTACCATTTTTGTCCCTTGAATGCCAAAACTCACGCCATCTCAAATTACGACAAAATTTTGCTATATCATTTCCAAAACTGAAATGGTCAACTTTGGGAGTTGGTGTGAAATTTAGCCCTTTAGATAAAACTGAATATTCATTATGGTTTATAATTTTTGAGGACAAGTTTTTTACGACAAGTCTATCGTTATTTATAGGAACCTGTGCAGCATTAGAATTTGTAACTGATGGTATCAAATTTTCAATAATTGGGATTTCTAAAGGAACTTGTGTAGGTTCGGGATGCATATCTGCATGAGAATAATTGTTTATAAAATGACGATTAGCTGAGAATTTGTTTTGTGATGAATATAAGGGAATGTTTTCGTTATTGTTATAATTTGAAACAGGATTTGAATTATATCTCGTATAATTTTGTTGTGTAGAGTTGTTGATTTTGTGAAAAATTTTTAAATTATGAAACTTATTTTCGTGTTTTAGCCTAATATTGTTTAAATCAATTACAGAACTGCTAACTATTTCACTAGCATATATATAATGCATTGGAGAATACATTTCTATCAAATCAACATAATATATAAGAGACCTTAAATGTTTATCTACCAAAACTTTGTATTCATTGTGTAAAACAAATGTAATCTCCATTGCATAATTAAACCTTAACCCCTTGAGTATGATACGACCAAATCTGGTTCTGAAACAATTATCCGTTGAGTATGATACGACCAGATCTGGTTCCGCGTTTTTTTCACTTCTTTGACGTTCTCATATTTATTCATAATTATCTAATTGTTTTACAAAATGATATTTCAATATTCTATATTCGAAATTTCAATGGAATCATTGTGCAGTTGTTCTTTTATGATTGGTGTAGTAGTTTCGTAGTTATAGTACTTTAAGGTCGATGTCGCCGAAAATCCTGCAAAAGAGACAGATGCATCCATGAAAATACCCATTTACTCCAAGGGTTAAAGTGTGGAAATTATATTGGATTTCTGGACTTATAGCAGAGAAAGGAAATTTAGGTATTAACCCTTTGGGACATATATGATTATTTAGACATTTTGACAGATATTCTACATGTCCTGTAAATTGTGATGCTTTACGAGAATGATAATTAACCTGATTTAACCAATAATTATATTCGTTCATAGTGATACATGTGATAGCAAAATAAGTAAGTAAAAAGTGTAAAATTGTTTATATTTTGATATTTTAAGGGTGTAAATTTTTTTAAATTATTTTCAATAATATATAAAATTAGATTCATGAAAAGTTACTTATCTGGGGTCCTGGTGGACCAGAAACATTTTACCGATAGTTAATGTCCTCTTTAAATACTTAGGGCAGCAGCACCTGTTTCCGCAATTGATAATTTATGATGTTCTTAGTTATTGCAGCCGAATTACTGTATGCCCTTGGATGTAATAAGTATAGGAGGATGGTTTCTGTAACAGAAATGGATGTTAGTAACTTATTTTAGAAGAAATTATATGATTGAGAATATTTCGACACAAGTCGTATTCATCTCCATGACATTTCTGATAGAACAATTTTTTCAAAATTTAAATTTTAAAAAACTGAACATAGAGAAATGGGTTAATATTATTTTGCAATATCGTTATAATACACTATAACCGACCTTGAAAAACATTATTGATAATGATTTTTAAATGAAAAATATTAATAAGCTTTTAATGAATATGTCTGAACAAATATAATTACTGTATTAATTTTGCCTATTCAGACCGGGACCCTTGCAAGCGCCTAAAATATTTATAAAAGCCAACTCCCAAGATTTAACGTCTCTTTCTTTAGCGTTATCGCCAAGGCACTTAATAATTTTTACTTTAAAACAATTATCAAACGTTAAATTGTGTGCCTTAGCATGCAATGCTATTGGAAGTTGACTATCATTGCCTACGCTGGCCCTGTGATTATTTAACCTAATGCTAAGAGGTGTAGTTGTTTCCCCAATATAAAATGCATTGCAGGTCTGGCAAAGTAATTGATATACAATATTTTTTGAAATGCAACTACTATTAAAAGGAACTCTGTAACTATTAGGAGTGTTAGGACTAGTAAAATAAATGCTTCGATCTAATAAAGGACATGTTTTACAACGTGATCGACCACAAGGCTGTAGGCCAAAATTTTTGTTATTACTAAGATAATTTCGATTATTTTTATTAAGTATTGATTTTAAATTAGGAGGTTTTCGAAATGATAAAATTGGTGGTATATCTAATAAACCTTTGGTTGATGGGTCGTTAGCTATAATAGGGAATAAATCTGCTAAAATAGGTCGCAGTTTCTCAGTGCCAGGAAAATAAGTAGTACTCAGAAAGATTTTATTTTGATTTAAATTTGAAACCAATTTAGGTTTAGGTGAAAATTTTGTTTCGGAATTTATTATATTTTTATCTAACAAAGAGGCAGGATAATTTCTTTCTATTAGTGATTTTTTAAGATTGGAAAGGTACTTATCTAAATTTTCTTTATTATTAATTAAACGGTGTCCGCGAATTGACATTGAATATGGAATTGACTTTTTGGTATGAAACGGATGACAGCTATCGAAATGTAGGTATTGCTCTTTGTTTGTAGGTTTTATATGAATTGCAGTTTTAATGGTGCCTTCGGATAGAGTTAGATCAACGTCTAAGAATGTAATTTGATTTTCTGATATAGTGTATGTAAAATCTAAGGGTCCGAAATTATTTAAATCTGTAAGGAAGTCAGTGAGTGTGTCATGTCCATGTGGCCAAAACAGTATAATATCATCAATAAACCTATACCACATTAGTGGTTGTAAATTTTGAGTAAGAAGAAAATTATTTTCTAATAACCCCATAAAAAGATTAGCATAAGAAGGGGCCATTCTTGTTCCCATTGCTGTACCTTTAATTTGGAGATAAAATTCATCTTCAAAAGAAAAAGCATTCTTAGTGAGGACGAATTCAGCCAACTTACAAAGAAAATTTGTAGAAGGAATTTGGGGGCTGGGCCTTTGATTAAGGTAATGGGAAATCGCTTCTAAGCCTAAATCATGGGGAATATTAGTATAAAGAGAGACAGCGTCAATTGTAACAAGTAATAAGTTGTCAGTCTTAGGAATTGTGGTATTTTTTAGAATCTCGATAAAATGGTAACTATCTTTAATGTGTGACTTGAGATTTTTTACAAATGGCTGTAGAAAGTAATCGACAAAAGCTGAAATTCTTTCTGTGGGTGAGTTAAAACTAGCTACTATCGGTCTTCCTGGATTATTAGGTTTATGAATTTTTGGCAATAAGTACAAATTTGGTGTTCTGATAGGGTTAGGAATTAAAGTGTTAACATCTTCATCTGATAATTTTTCAATGGTTTTTTGTTGTTCAATATATTTTTTTATTGTATTAGCAAAATTTTGATTCGGATCACTATATAATTTTTTATAGGAAGTTTCGTCTCTGAGTTGCCTCAAACCTTCAGCTACATAGTCTGTTTTATTAAGGATGACTGTAGTTGAACCTTTATCAGCTGGCAAAATGATGATATTGGTATCTTTGCTTAGGTTGTTAAGAGCTGAAAGTTCATCAGATGTTAAGTTAGGTGTAGGTTTGAGGCTGTTTAAAAATGTTGGTTGTGTAACTTTGTTCATTAAAACTGTAATAAATATTTCTACAGGATGATTTTTTGGAAGAGAGGGTGGCTCTTTATTAGAATATTGTCGAAATTTTGCCAGTGCGTCATGTAATTTACTATTATTACCATTTTTGTCCCTTGAATGCCAAAACTCACGCCATCTCAAATTACGACAAAATTTTGCTATATCATTTCCAAAACTGAAATGGTCAACTTTGGGAGTTGGTGTGAAATTTAGCCCTTTAGATAAAACTGAATATTCATTATGGTTTATAATTTTTGAGGACAAGTTTTTTACGACAAGTCTATCGTTATTTATAGGAACCTGTGCAGCATTAGAATTTGTAACTGATGGTATCAAATTTTCAATAATTGGGATTTCTAAAGGAACTTGTGTAGGTTCGGGATGCATATCTGCATGAGAATAATTGTTTATAAAATGACGATTAGCTGAGAATTTGTTTTGTGATGAATATAAGGGAATGTTTTCGTTATTGTTATAATTTGAAACAGGATTTGAATTATATCTCGTATAATTTTGTTGTGTAGAGTTGTTGATTTTGTGAAAAATTTTTAAATTATGAAACTTATTTTCGTGTTTTAGCCTAATATTGTTTAAATCAATTACAGAACTGCTAACTATTTCACTAGCATATATATAATGCATTGGAGAATACATTTCTATCAAATCAACATAATATATAAGAGACCTTAAATGTTTATCTAACAAAACTTTGTATTCATTGTGTAAAACAAATGTAATCTCCATTGCATAATTAAACCTTAAAGTGTGGAAATTATATTGGATTTCTGGACTTATAGCAGAGAAAGGAAATTTAGGTATTAACCCTTTGGGACATATATGATTATTTAGACATTTTGACAGATATTCTACATGTCCTGTAAATTGTGATGCTTTACGAGAATGATAATTAACCTGATTTAACCAATAATTATATTCGTTCATAGTGATACATGTGATAGCAAAATAAGTAAGTAAAAAGTGTAAAATTGTTTATATTTTGATATTTTAAGGGTGTAAATTTTTTTAAATTATTTTCAATAATATATAAAATTAGATTCATGAAAAGTTACTTATCTGGGGTCCTGGTGGACCAGAAACATTTTACCGATAGTTAATGTCCTCTTTAAATACTTAGGGCAGCAGCACCTGTTTCCGCAATTGATAATTTATGATGTTCTTAGTTATTGCAGCCGAATTACTGTATGCCCTTGGATGTAATAAGTATAGGAGGATGGTTTCTGTAACAGAAATGGATGTTAGTAACTTATTTTAGAAGAAATTATATGATTGAGAATATTTCGACACAAGTCGTATTCATCTCCATGACATTTCTGATAGAACAATTTTTTCAAAATTTAAATTTAAAAAAACTGAACATAGAGAAATGGGTTAATAATATTTTGCAATATCGTTATAATACACTATAACCGACCTTGAAAAACATTATTGATAATGATTTTTAAATGAAAAATATTAATAAGCTTTTAATGAATATGTCTGAACAAATATAATTACTGTATTAATTTTGCCTATTCAGACCGGGACCCTTGCAAGCGCCTAAAATATTTATAAAAGCCAACTCCCAAGATTTAACGTCTCTTTCTTTAGCGTTATCGCCAAGGCACTTAATAATTTTTACTTTAAAACAATTATCAAAAGTTAAATTGTGTGCCTTAGCATGCAATGCTATTGGAAGTTGACTATCATTGCCTACGCTGGCCCTGTGATTATTTAACCTAATGCTAAGAGGTGTAGTTGTTTCCCCAATATAAAATGCATTGCAGGTCTGGCAAAGTAATTGATATACAATATTTTTTGAAATGCAACTACTATTAAAAGGAACTCTGTAACTATTAGGAGTGTTAGGACTAGTAAAATAAATGCTTCGATCTAATAAAGGACATGTTTTACAACGTGATCGACCACAAGGCTGTAGGCCAAAATTTTTGTTATTACTAAGATAATTTCGATTATTTTTATTAAGTATTGATTTTAAATTAGGAGGTTTTCGAAATGATAAAATTGGTGGTATATCTAATAAACCTTTGGTTGATGGGTCGTTAGCTATAATAGGGAATAAATCTGCTAAAATAGGTCGCAGTTTCTCAGTGCCAGGAAAATAAGTATTACTCAGAAAGATTTTATTTTGATTTAAATTTGAAACCAATTTAGGTTTAGGTGAAAATTTTGTTTCGGAATTTATTATATTTTTATCTAACAAAGAGGCAGGATAATTTCTTTCTATTAGTGATTTTTTAAGATTGGAAAGGTACTTATCTAAATTTTCTTTATTATTAATTAAACGGTGTCCGCGAATTGACATTGAATATGGAATTGACTTTTTGGTATGAAACGGATGACAGCTATCGAAATGTAGGTATTGCTCTTTGTTTGTAGGTTTTATATGAATTGCAGTTTTAATGGTGCCTTCGGATAGAGTTAGATCAACGTCTAAGAATGTAATTTGATTTTCTGATATAGTGTATGTAAAATCTAAGGGTCCGAAATTATTTAAATCTGTAAGGAAGTCAGTGAGTGTGTCATGTCCATGTGGCCAAAACAGTATAATATCATCAATAAACCTATACCACATTAGTGGTTGTAAATTTTGAGTAAGAAGAAAATTATTTTCTAATAACCCCATGAAAAGATTAGCATAAGAAGGGGCCATTCTTGTTCCCATTGCTGTACCTTTAATTTGGAGATAAAATTCATCTTCAAAAGAAAAAGCATTCTTAGTGAGGACGAATTCAGCCAACTTACAAAGAAAATTTGTAGAAGGAATTTGGGGGCTGGGCCTTTGATTAAGGTAATGGGAAATCGCTTCTAAGCCTAAATCATGGGGAATATTAGTATAAAGAGAGACAGCGTCAATTGTAACAAGTAATAAGTTGTCAGTCTTAGGAATTGTGGTATTTTTTAGAATCTCGATAAAATGGTAACTATCTTTAATGTGTGACTTGAGATTTTTTACAAATGGCTGTAGAAAGTAATCGACAAAAGCTGAAATTCTTTCTGTGGGTGAGTTAAAACTAGCTACTATCGGTCTTCCTGGATTATTAGGTTTATGAATTTTTGGCAATAAGTACAAATTTGGTGTTCTGATAGGGTTAGGAATTAAAGTGTTAACATCTTCATCTGATAATTTTTCAATGGTTTTTTGTTGTTCAATATATTTTTTTATTGTATTAGCAAAATTTTGATTCGGATCACTATATAATTTTTTATAGGAAGTTTCGTCTCTGAGTTGCCTCAAACCTTCAGCTACATAGTCTGTTTTATTAAGGATGACTGTAGTTGAACCTTTATCAGCTGGCAAAATGATGATATTGGTATCTTTGCTTAGGTTGTTAAGAGCTGAAAGTTCATCAGATGTTAAGTTAGGTGTAGGTTTGAGGCTGTTTAAAAATGTTGGTTGTGTAACTTTGTTCATTAAAACTGTAATAAATATTTCTACAGGATGATTTTTTGGAAGAGAGGGTGGCTCTTTATTAGAATATTGTCGAAATTTTGCCAGTGCGTCATGTAATTTACTATTATTACCATTTTTGTCCCTTGAATGCCAAAACTCACGCCATCTCAAATTACGACAAAATTTTGCTATATCATTTCCAAAACTGAAATGGTCAACTTTGGGAGTTGGTGTGAAATTTAGCCCTTTAGATAAAACTGAATATTCATTATGGTTTATAATTTTTGAGGACAAGTTTTTTACGACAAGTCTATCGTTATTTATAGGAACCTGTGCAGCATTAGAATTTGTAACTGATGGTATCAAATTTTCAATAATTGGGATTTCTAAAGGAACTTGTGTAGGTTCGGGATGCATATCTGCATGAGAATAATTGTTTATAAAATGACGATTAGCTGAGAATTTGTTTTGTGATGAATATAAGGGAATGTTTTCGTTATTGTTATAATTTGAAACAGGATTTGAATTATATCTCGTATAATTTTGTTGTGTAGAGTTGTTGATTTTGTGAAAAATTTTTAAATTATGAAACTTATTTTCGTGTTTTAGCCTAATATTGTTTAAATCAATTACAGAACTGCTAACTATTTCACTAGCATATATATAATGCATTGGAGAATACATTTCTATCAAATCAACATAATATATAAGAGACCTTAAATGTTTATCTACCAAAACTTTGTATTCATTGTGTAAAACAAATGTAATCTCCATTGCATAATTAAACCTTAAAGTGTGGAAATTATATTGGATTTCTGGACTTATAGCAGAGAAAGGAAATTTAGGTATTAACCCTTTGGGACATATATGATTATTTAGACATTTTGACAGATATTCTACATGTCCTGTAAATTGTGATGCTTTACGAGAATGATAATTAACCTGATTTAACCAATAATTATATTCGTTCATAGTGATACATGTGATAGCAAAATAAGTAAGTAAAAAGTGTAAAATTGTTTATATTTTGATATTTTAAGGGTGTAATTTTTTTTAAATTATTTTCAATAATATATAAAATTAGATTCATGAAAAGTTACTCATCTGGGGTCCTGGTGGACCAGAAACATTTTACCGATAGTTAATGTCCTCTTTAAATACTTAGGGCAGCAGCACCTGTTTCCGCAATTGATAATTTATGATGTTCTTAGTTATTGCAGCCGAATTACTGTATGCCCTTGGATGTAATAAGTATAGGAGGATGGTTTCTGTAACAGAAATGGATGTTAGTAACTTATTTTAGAAGAAATTATATGATTGAGAATATTTCGACACAAGTCGTATTCATCTCCATGACATTTCTGATAGAACAATTTTTTCAAAATTTAAATTTAAAAAAACTGAACATAGAGAAATGGGTTAATAATATTTTGCAATATCGTTATAATACACTATAACCGACCTTGAAAAACATTATTGATAATGATTTTTAAATGAAAAATATTAATAAGCTTTTAATGAATATGTCTGAACAAATATAATTACTGTATTAATTTTGCCTATTCAGACCGGGACCCTTGCAAGCGCCTAAAATATTTATAAAAGCCAACTCCCAAGATTTAACGTCTCTTTCTTTAGCGTTATCGCCAAGGCACTTAATAATTTTTACTTTAAAACAATTATCAAAAGTTAAATTGTGTGCCTTAGCATGCAATGCTATTGGAAGTTGACTATCATTGCCTACGCTGGCCCTGTGATTATTTAACCTAATGCTAAGAGGTGTAGTTGTTTCCCCAATATAAAATGCATTGCAGGTCTGGCAAAGTAATTGATATACAATATTTTTTGAAATGCAACTACTATTAAAAGGAACTCTGTAACTATTAGGAGTGTTAGGACTAGTAAAATAAATGCTTCGATCTAATAAAGGACATGTTTTACAACGTGATCGACGACAAGGCTGTAGGCCAAAATTTTTGTTATTACTAAGATAATTTCGATTATTTTTATTAAGTATTGATTTTAAATTAGGAGGTTTTCGAAATGATAAAATTGGTGGTATATCTAATAAACCTTTGGTTGATGGGTCGTTAGCTATAATAGGGAATAAATCTGCTAAAATAGGTCGCAGTTTCTCAGTGCCAGGAAAATAAGTAGTACTCAGAAAGATTTTATTTTGATTTAAATTTGAAACCAATTTAGGTTTAGGTGAAAATTTTGTTTCGGAATTTATTATATTTTTATCTAACAAAGAGGCAGGATAATTTCTTTCTATTAGTGATTTTTTAAGATTGGAAAGGTACTTATCTAAATTTTCTTTATTATTAATTAAACGGTGTCCGCGAATTGACATTGAATATGGAATTGACTTTTTGGTATGAAACGGATGACAGCTATCGAAATGTAGGTATTGCTCTTTGTTTGTAGGTTTTATATGAATTGCAGTTTTAATGGTGCCTTCGGATAGAGTTAGATCAACGTCTAAGAATGTAATTTGATTTTCTGATATAGTGTATGTAAAATCTAAGGGTCCGAAATTATTTAAATCTGTAAGGAAGTCAGTGAGTGTGTCATGTCCATGTGGCCAAAACAGTATAATATCATCAATAAACCTATACCACATTAGTGGTTGTAAATTTTGAGTAAGAAGAAAATTATTTTCTAATAACCCCATGAAAAGATTAGCATAAGAAGGGGCCATTCTTGTTCCCATTGCTGTACCTTTAATTTGGAGATAAAATTCATCTTCAAAAGAAAAAGCATTCTTAGTGAGGACGAATTCAGCCAACTTACAAAGAAAATTTGTAGAAGGAATTTGGGGGCTGGGCCTTTGATTAAGGTAATGGGAAATCGCTTCTAAGCCTAAATCATGGGGAATATTAGTATAAAGAGAGACAGCGTCAATTGTAACAAGTAATAAGTTGTCAGTCTTAGGAATTGTGGTATTTTTTAGAATCTCGATAAAATGGTAACTATCTTTAATGTGTGACTTGAGATTTTTTACAAATGGCTGTAGAAAGTAATCGACAAAAGCTGAAATTCTTTCTGTGGGTGAGTTAAAACTAGCTACTATCGGTCTTCCTGGATTATTAGGTTTATGAATTTTTGGCAATAAGTACAAATTTGGTGTTCTGATAGGGTTAGGAATTAAAGTGTTAACATCTTCATCTGATAATTTTTCAATGGTTTTTTGTTGTTCAATATATTTTTTTATTGTATTAGCAAAATTTTGATTCGGATCACTATATAATTTTTTATAGGAAGTTTCGTCTCTGAGTTGCCTCAAACCTTCAGCTACATAGTCTGTTTTATTAAGGATGACTGTAGTTGAACCTTTATCAGCTGGCAAAATGATGATATTGGTATCTTTGCTTAGGTTGTTAAGAGCTGAAAGTTCATCAGATGTTAAGTTAGGTGTAGGTTTGAGGCTGTTTAAAAATGTTGGTTGTGTAACTTTGTTCATTAAAACTGTAATAAATATTTCTACAGGATGATTTTTTGGAAGAGAGGGTGGCTCTTTATTAGAATATTGTCGAAATTTTGCCAGTGCGTCATGTAATTTACTATTATTACCATTTTTGTCCCTTGAATGCCAAAACTCACGCCATCTCAAATTACGACAAAATTTTGCTATATCATTTCCAAAACTGAAATGGTCAACTTTGGGAGTTGGTGTGAAATTTAGCCCTTTAGATAAAACTGAATATTCATTATGGTTTATAATTTTTGAGGACAAGTTTTTTACGACAAGTCTATCGTTATTTATAGGAACCTGTGCAGCATTAGAATTTGTAACTGATGGTATCAAATTTTCAATAATTGGGATTTCTAAAGGAACTTGTGTAGGTTCGGGATGCATATCTGCATGAGAATAATTGTTTATAAAATGACGATTAGCTGAGAATTTGTTTTGTGATGAATATAAGGGAATGTTTTCGTTATTGTTATAATTTGAAACAGGATTTGAATTATATCTCGTATAATTTTGTTGTGTAGAGTTGTTGATTTTGTGAAAAATTTTTAAATTATGAAACTTATTTTCGTGTTTTAGCCTAATATTGTTTAAATCAATTACAGAACTGCTAACTATTTCACTAGCATATATATAATGCATTGGAGAATACATTTCTATCAAATCAACATAATATATAAGAGACCTTAAATGTTTATCTACCAAAACTTTGTATTCATTGTGTAAAACAAATGTAATCTCCATTGCATAATTAAACCTTAAAGTGTGGAAATTATATTGGATTTCTGGACTTATAGCAGAGAAAGGAAATTTAGGTATTAACCCTTTGGGACATATATGATTATTTAGACATTTTGACAGATATTCTACATGTCCTGTAAATTGTGATGCTTTACGAGAATGATAATTAACCTGATTTAACCAATAATTATATTCGTTCATAGTGATACATGTGATAGCAAAATAAGTAAGTAAAAAGTGTAAAATTGTTTATATTTTGATATTTTAAGGGTGTAATTTTTTTTTAATTATTTTCAATAATATATAAAATTAGATTCATGAAAAGTTACTTATCTGGGGTCCTGGTGGACCAGAAACATTTTACCGATAGTTAATGTCCTCTTTAAATACTTAGGGCAGCAGCACCTGTTTCCGCAATTGATAATTTATGATGTTCTTAGTTATTGCAGCCGAATTACTGTATGCCCTTGGATGTAATAAGTATAGGAGGATGGTTTCTGTAACAGAAATGGATGTTAGTAACTTATTTTAGAAGAAATTATATGATTGAGAATATTTCGACACAAGTCGTATTCATCTCCATGACATTTCTGATAGAACAATTTTTTCAAAATTTAAATTTAAAAAAACTGAACATAGAGAAATGGGTTAATAATATTTTGCAATATCGTTATAATACACTATAACCGACCTTGAAAAACATTATTGATAATGATTTTTAAATGAAAAATATTAATAAGCTTTTAATGAATATGTCTGAACAAATATAATTACTGTATTAATTTTGCCTATTCAGACCGGGACCCTTGCAAGCGCCTAAAATATTTATAAAAGCCAACTCCCAAGATTTAACGTCTCTTTCTTTAGCGTTATCGCCAAGGCACTTAATAATTTTTACTTTAAAACAATTATCAAAAGTTAAATTGTGTGCCTTAGCATGCAATGCTATTGGAAGTTGACTATCATTGCCTACGCTGGCCCTGTGATTATTTAACCTAATGCTAAGAGGTGTAGTTGTTTCCCCAATATAAAATGCATTGCAGGTCTGGCAAAGTAATTGATATACAATATTTTTTGAAATGCAACTACTATTAAAAGGAACTCTGTAACTATTAGGAGTGTTAGGACTAGTAAAATAAATGCTTCGATCTAATAAAGGACATGTTTTACAACGTGATCGACCACAAGGCTGTAGGCCAAAATTTTTGTTATTACTAAGATAATTTCGATTATTTTTATTAAGTATTGATTTTAAATTAGGAGGTTTTCGAAATGATAAAATTGGTGGTATATCTAATAAACCTTTGGTTGATGGGTCGTTAGCTATAATAGGGAATAAATCTGCTAAAATAGGTCGCAGTTTCTCAGTGCCAGGAAAATAAGTAGTACTCAGAAAGATTTTATTTTGATTTAAATTTGAAACCAATTTAGGTTTAGGTGAAAATTTTGTTTCGGAATTTATTATATTTTTATCTAACAAAGAGGCAGGATAATTTCTTTCTATTAGTGATTTTTTAAGATTGGAAAGGTACTTATCTAAATTTTCTTTATTATTAATTAAACGGTGTCCGCGAATTGACATTGAATATGGAATTGACTTTTTGGTATGAAACGGATGACAGCTATCGAAATGTAGGTATTGCTCTTTGTTTGTAGGTTTTATATGAATTGCAGTTTTAATGGTGCCTTCGGATAGAGTTAGATCAACGTCTAAGAATGTAATTTGATTTTCTGATATAGTGTATGTAAAATCTAAGGGTCCGAAATTATTTAAATCTGTAAGGAAGTCAGTGAGTGTGTCATGTCCATGTGGCCAAAACAGTATAATATCATCAATAAACCTATACCACATTAGTGGTTGTAAATTTTGAGTAAGAAGAAAATTATTTTCTAATAACCCCATGAAAAGATTAGCATAAGAAGGGGCCATTCTTGTTCCCATTGCTGTACCTTTAATTTGGAGATAAAATTCATCTTCAAAAGAAAAAGCATTCTTAGTGAGGAAGAATTCTTTTTTGAAAGAAGAATTAATAATGTTTTTCAAGGTCGGTTATAGTGCATTTATAACGATATTGCAAAATATTATTAACCCATTTCTCTATGTTCAGTTTTTTTTAAATTTAAATTTTGAAAAAATTGTTCTATCAGAAATGTCATAGAGATGAATACGACTAGTGTCGAAATATTCTCAATCATATAATTTCTTCTAAAATAAGTTACTAACATCCATTTCTGTTACAGAAACCATCCTCCTATACGTATTACATCCAAGGGCATACAGTAATTCGGCTGCAATAACTAAGAACATCATAGGTTATCAATTGCGGAAACAGGTGCCGCTGCCCTAAGTATTTAAAGAGGACATTAACTATCGTTTAAATGTTTCTGGTCCACCAGGACCCCAGATAAGTAACTTTTCATGAATCTAATTTTATATATTATTGAAAATAATTTATATATATATATATATATATATATATATATATATATATATATATATATATATATATATATATATATATATATATATATATATATATATATATATATATATATATATATATATATATATATATATATATATATATATATATATATATATATATATATATATATATATATATATAAACCTCCTAATTTAAAATCAATACTTAATAAAAATAATCGAAATTATCTTAGTACTAACAAAATTTTGGGCCTACAGCCTTGCGGTCGATCACGTTGTAAAACATGTCCTTTATTAGATCGAAGCATTTATTTTACTAGTCCTAACACTCCCAACAGTTACAGAGTTCCTTTTAATAGTAGTTGCATTTCAAAAAATATTGTATATCAATTACTTTGCCAGACCTGCAATGCATTTTATATTGGGGAAACAACTACACCTCTTAGCATTAGGTTAAATAATCACAGGGCCAGCGTAGGCAATGAAAGTCAACTTCCAATAGCATTGCATGCTAAGGCACACAATTTAACTTTTGATAATTGTTTTGAAGTAAAAATTATTAAGTGCCTTGGCGATAACGCTAAAGAAAGAGACGTTAAATCTTGGGAGTTGGCTTTTATAAATATTTTAGGCGCTTGCAAGGGTCCCGGTCTGAATAGGCAAAATTAATACAGTAATTATATTTGTTCAGACATATTCATTAAAAGCTTATTAATATTTTTCATTTAAAAATCATTATTAATAATGTTTTTCAAGGTCGGTTATAGTGCATTTATAACGATATTGCAAAATATTATTAACCCATTTCTCTATGTTCAGTTTTTTTTAAATTTAAATTTTGAAAAAATTGTTCTATCAGAAATGTCATAGAGATGAATACGACTAGTGTCGAAATATTCTCAATCATATAATTTCTTCTAAAATAAGTTACTATCATCCATTTCTGTTACAGAAACCATCCTCCTATACGTATTACATCCAAGGGCATACAGTAATTCGGCTGCAATAACTAAGAACATCATAGGTTATCAATTGCGGAAACAGGTGCCGCTGCCCTAAGTATTTAAAGAGGACATTAACTATCGTTTAAATGTTTCTGGTCCACCAGGACCCCAGATAAGTAACTTTTCATGAATCTAATTTCATATATTATTGAAAATAATTTTAAAAAATTTACACACCTGAAATATCAATATATATATATATATATATATATATATATATATATATATATATATATATATATATATATATATATATATATATATATATATATATATATATATATATATTAATTGGACTATTGGTAATTGCATGACTTTGAATTCTTAATCTAAAAAATATACTGTTTTAAAATCGATGACCGCGGTACAAAGAGTTTCGAACTCTGTCAATCTCCATAAATAAAGGAATATAATAATTTAAATACATAACTATCAGCCTCAAATTTTCAACAATAGAGTTAACGAACCTAAAATTGGAGGATCGGACGAAACACTCCGCAGCTGTAAACAACCACACTTACCAATGCAAGGCTATCGCCAACATAAAACTTTATCATTGCCCAGTCAGTCTCTCAATGGACACCGTCGAATAAGACCGACCCTTTGAGAAACACACCGAAGAAGAAATGAAGACCAGCAGGGACAATATCCGAATGAGGCAGTGCAGGTGAATTTGCCGGTAGAGGACGCATCATCTTAGTGCAGCTACGTTTTAGAAAATGCTAGGTGAAATTGGATGAAAAAGGCAGATTTGAAGTGCATCAGAGATTTAGAAGACAGACCATTGCATTATTTTTGAAAATAACTGCAATAAAATGGTAATAAAATAACTTACCATGTTAAAGATGAGATATATGTCCGTATGGTATGCCAGCATTTTCAAATAGGACAATGATAATTGTTATTCCTTTGATATATCTTGACAATTGATATATTTCAAATGAAATAATGTAGCTCTTTCGCAGGTAACATTTAGGAAATGGTCTTGACTATATAAACATAATTTATTATAATTAAAGTATTTTTGTACTCTAATAGAGACGGTCGCTTCCCATGGTTACATAGCAGATCGACCTTTGCCACCTGTACTTGGCGACGGTAAATTATACTGTAATAGCCATCTGAGAAGATGGCCATATACTCCTACCACTTTTAAGCTTAGCAATTAGGGTAGAGTGAATAACGCAATCAAAGACTAGAAGTAAAACTTTTTTGTGATACAAACGATTCAAATATAGACGAAGGACAGTCGAAGATGAAGAGCGTTCAGAACGATCGTCAACAAGCACAACACCAGAAAACATCGCAAAAGTGTGAGAGATTATCATTGCAGATCGTAGACGAACAATTCATGATGTTTGTGCAATCGTACAAAAGTCATTCGGGTCCGTGAATGACAATCTACAATCGTAGATTATGGCGTAGTTATCAATAATCCATATTTTATTTCGATCTAAAAAAATCTTTGTCCTTTATAATTCAATGCGTTATTATTTAATTTCTTAAAAATATATACCACTATTCCAGAGTGTGCATACCACCGCTGCTCCGTGTGTAGACAATTTCGCCTTATTTTAAGTGATACCAAGTTCCAAATGTAGTGCTCAATTGCTTGGGAAACAGTCTTTAAATGCCATTAACTCGGTCGTTACAAATACTCCGGGACAGTTCTGAAAATAATGTAAAGTTTTCTCCGTGTTACTGAAAACTCTGAAGACTTCTAATTGCATCCAGTTAAAAGTAAACGATGTGAACTTTTAATTCTATTAACAAATTTAACCCAAATTTCAGAGGACATCTAATATGATTTATTAATGTATTATTAAATATTGGGTTCTTACCTATATAGTTGCTTTTTAATAAATGAAATTTATGGACAAAAATTTTGTATGAAAAATATATATTTAATTAATATAATTATTGACCGATATTATCTATGCAGATTCGTCATTTTAATGGGAGTTGCTTAATTACTATACTGTAAAACTCTCGTGGACAGAACCAATGAACGATTTGACGGCGTTTTTCAACGACTCTTTAAAGAAGATTTTTTTCCTTTGTAAAAAGTCATCTAAATTCTGAAAAAAAAAGAAACTTTATTAGAGCAAGGTGTGGTTAGTTCTAGTAAGTTGCGTCTGGAGACGGTTATACGAGAAATCTGTGGTTATACATTGTCATTCAGTAGCAGTGGCGATGAGCCATTGATCAGTCTCGGTTATTTAATCACGAGCTTCTCCATTATTGTTTGTAGTTCTTAACTATACACATTTACGGTAACTTTACAGTCTATACAGCCAGACTTCAAGAAGCTATAATAGAAAAATGCAACGAAAATATTTGAGCAAAAACAAACGACATAAAGACAAATAAACAACTGATCCTTAAAAAAGAATAACATGGCCTTGAATTACAATATATTTGAATTTGAAATTACAACTCAAACCCAAGTTATCTAAGTTCAATATGGCCAGTGTGAAAAAACGGCAATTACATAGATAAGAACAAAATATATGCCTCTCTTAAAATGAAAGTAATGCCGAAAATATTTTTTTTCCGACAAAATTGATTTTTAAATGTTAACCTTCCAATCTAAACTTCCACTAATCTTAATTGGCGTCTTTGTAACAGCAGTTAACTTGAGAATTTTGATGAATAAATAAAGGATAAACCTATAGAGATAAAAAGATTCGGATATTGTTTTTTAAATACATATGTTTACACATAACTCTATGTATATAATGTATGTAGGTATGTATATAAAATGTTTGTGGAAAGATTTCTACAAATATTATTGTGATTAAAAGACAAGTATTGTATTTCCAGTGGGTCTAATTTCTGAAACAAATAAACAGACTAGCATATAGGGACTCGTTCAAAATGTTGGAATGCTAGCGAGGAAACAATATCCGAATTCTTTACAGAGACTGGAATGTGACAAGCGCATCCGAATTGAATAAAATATAAAGGCAATGCATATAAAAAAGTGCACTACGATACAAATAACGCACATACGTTGATTCATCTACATACAGGATGTCTCAGAAAGGTCCAACTATTTTATGAGTGAACGAGACGCAATAAAAGCGGAGTGGAGGTGAGTGAGGGGTAGCACTAGCAAGATCTCTTCTTACATTTTAGTTGCCGCCATGCCTTAGACGGGAGAGCCACGCTCATTTTGCGTGCGCGCATATTTCGGGAACAACCGATTGCTCATTCGCGTTCGTCGGCTATTTTGACTTCATTATGGATTGCGCAAGATTGGAGAAACCCCTAGTAATGCCACTATCCTCGCATGGATCCAGGCATTCAACGCTACTGGAAACACACTAGGCGATATTCATCATGGTCGTCCAAGAACAGCGAGAATCCCTGGAAACATCGAGTTGATTGCGAATTCTGTAAGTCGATAGCCTCGTGTTAGCATCAGGAAGCGCGAATCACATTATTTTGGTCTAAGACTTATAGAAAGTAGGCACTGCAATTTCCTCTCGTGGTTCCAACAAGATGGGGCCACGGCACATACCACGAACAACTCGCTAGCAGCACTGCAAGAGTTGTTTCCCGGAAAAGTGATTTCTCGACGGGGTGCCATTGAGTGGCCACCACGGAGCCCTGATTTAACCCCACTTGATTTTTTCTTGTGGGGTTATCTTAAGAGCGTTGTCTACAAGAACAATCCACAAAGTTTGGAAGATTTAAGAAGAAATATTGAAGAAAAAATCAGATTGATTTCTCAGCAAATTCTTCGAAATGTCTTCGATAATGTCCGCAAAAGGTTTGAAGAGTGTCGCCAAACAAACGGTCGTCACTTAGCTAATGTGATATTTAAAAAGTAAAATTTCCTTCTTTGTTTACATTTTGGTGTCAATAAATAATTAATTACAATAAGCATTTTTTTAATTAATGTTCGAAATAGTTGGATCGTTCTGAGACACCCTGTAGAATTATTTGCCAGTGGATAGAATATTCTACCCAGTTATTTTGTTTTTGAAGTTAATAAAAATGCAATACCGAGTTTGTTAAAAAAATGTTTAGGATTACAAAAAACGAATTATGATTCCGTAATGGATACAGATATAGAAAAGAAAATGAGCATATTTGGTCCACTTTTACGATATCTTTAAATCGCATGCTAATAGAAAAATCTCTTTATGTAGGATATTTATTACTTATGTCGATTGATCGCAATAATGAGCCATTTATGAGTTACATACTAATAATACTATACTTTTATCTCCTCAAGCTCTCAATATAATCCAGGCCTTGTATTTTTAATAACTACGTAAACAAAAACCGTCACCGAATACCGGAATAAACTACATACGCTGTGGAAGTACAAACAAATTTATCAAGAAGAAGCTGATTATCTAGACGACAAAGACCCTTGGAAATAAAATGGTTACCTCGATGATTAATATCACGTTATATGTCACAATAATTTGTTATAATGTCACAATAATTTAATTTTTATATCATTTATGTATGTTTGTATAGTATTATTGACGTCAAAAAGTTACGATTTCGTACTATTTTGAATAAAAAACCTATGACTATGACTATGAGTAAACGATACATTCCTAAGAATTCTTATGTCTTGGGGAATATATACAATTGTGTCAATTCATTTTCTTTTTAATGATTCCTCCGAGATAATTTTCTCCTAACAAAAACCCTCTGATTATTAACGCACCGCCCGCAGACAAAACGAATGACTAATGTGTATTCGCAGCGTGTGATAATCAGGGATGGCGGGACCATTTCATAAATCAGTGTTATGGAATTCTGCCTGCGAAATTATAGTAATCAAGTGAATTCCCGCCAAGTAATTCCCATACGAAGTAGGCGTAATGTCACAAGGGGATTTATAATGCGGGGTTGCCACCGTAAATGCTTTCGCTACCCCAACGACGTGAGCAAAGTGTTTTCCCAAATATTTGCAAATGGATTTCGCTGTCGCTTAACGTTCAACTCAAGACTGCCCTAAATTCCGTATTAATGCTTCTTACGCGAGTCAGTAAGTATTTAGTCAGGTTTGTGGTCGGAATATATTACAAGTGAGAGTGGTTTAACCACAGGACATTATTCTACAATGAAAAAACATATCCTACTGAATGCACAGGTAAGATTGCTACTATAATATAATTTAAATCGCTTTTAAGTTTTAAATTCCTTTTTTATTATTTCCTTTTAAATTACCATTTTTATTACTATTGATTATATATGGTATTCGATTGCTTAATGCCATACCAAGTTTTGACAATCCTCTTTTTCCGGAGACATGTATTAGAGCTGATAGCATTGTCGGGCAAAACTAATAGCTCTTTTTAGCTATCTATAATATAGCATTGATAATAAATGGTTTTTTACAAACTTTTATTAACCTTGCGATGTCTGTTAGTTTGTTAGTTTGTTTAGGTCAACTCTTGCAACCTGAATTAGAACCACCTCTTCTTATCCTATGAAGATGACAGTGCATTTTTAAGGTGAGCATAACCTGATTTTGTACCCAGGATTGGCTTTCGACGAGGATACTCTTCCACGGTCAACAGCACAGACACACAAATATGTATACGCAATCAATTACGATAGCCCGTTCTAAATTTCACCATGACATAGCTGCTGCACCCAGGGTTGGTTCCCGACGAGTGGACTCCTCAACGGTTAACAGCACAGAAACGAAATACGCATTCAATTATGATCGCCCATTCTAAGTTTCACCGCAACAGGGCTGCTGCGTTCAATATTAGCTTCCAACGACGGGACTTCTCAACCATCAACAGCACGGAAACGAAATTTTGTATACGCATTCAATTATGATGGCTCATTCTAAGTTTCATCGCGTAGGGGCTGCTGCATCTAGGGTTGGCTTCCAACGAGGGTATTCCTTAACGGTCAACAGCACAAACATTAAGTTCTGTATAGCATTCAATTATTACAGCTAGGTCTAATTCCACAATAACATGGCTGCTGCACCCAGGGTTGGCTCGTGGCAGAGAATTATAATAAAAGCTTGTTTTAAAAATATTTTTTACTATCAACTTATTTTTTAAAGTACTGATTGATTATAAAATCACAATAATTTAAGCAATGATCGCATCTATCGCATTTTTATAGGCTGATTACAGAATGCTCTCTGTCTGTCTTCAATGTGTCATTATAACGTATTGAAACCTGTATACCAAATTAAAACGTGACATTTTTACATTAATAATAATTACATTATAAGCGTTATGATTGTAAAACTCGTTTGTTATTATATTATTATTATATAACGAGATACTGTATAGGCGTGTTTAGCGCGCCATCCATACTGTACCGCCAACTACCATACCGCGAATGCCACCATACTGAACATACGAGAAGATTAATCAATGTTTGGGACTAATAGTGCCATTTACGAGTATACTTTGCTCTTCGTAGTAAAGTCCTAGCTGCCAAAACGTAATATGGCTTTGAGCAATCTAGTGCCCTATACTCGTATATTCAATGATAATACTATGGGCGTAGATAATTATTATTTATAATTAGAGTTACAATACGTCAAACTTTTATAGTTAGAATGCGTCTACCAACTTCAAGCGTATTCTAGCCCTATCATATCTAAAACGATGCTAGTTGAATAAAGCGTTAGATAGAATCTGAATTACCGTAAGTGAATATATTTTTTATAAAATCGTCAGGGTGTATTGTATTCAAGGTGACACTATTTCCACAACAAATGGCGAGGTTGTATATAATATAATAGACTAATAATGAGTCTGTTTTTTTTTATTATTTTATTATAAAGCATACAGAATAACAATAACAAAATTTAAGCCAAATATAAAACCATAGAAAAAAATGATGTTATAAGTTAAATGGTATATGATATTAGGTGTTATAATTGTAATGTATATAATGTGTTATAAATATCATGTTATAAATGTTATAAGTGTTATAAATATCATGATGTTATAAATATAAGGCATAATAGAATTATAAGGAATATACAAAATATGCTACATAATACAGAGAAAACAAAAAATAAATAAATTTAGAAGTAAGTTTGAGTGTGTGCATGTGTGTGTAAGTGGGTGTTGGTGTGTGTTTGTATGTTGGGGAGCGTAAGTGTGTGTGTGTGTGTGTGTGTGTGTGTGTGTGTATCTGTAAGGTGTATTTGCATGTGAGTGCATGTGGGAATGCGGGATGCTAAGAGTCGGTCCACACGATGCGGTGCGGCGCCGCACCGCAAAAATTTCGCCGTATGGGCGTACACACGTACAGTGCACGGACGGTTACTACGACGCCGCAGTCGGCGAATAGTTTTGTAGTTAATTGTACGTGGAACCAATAAAATGAGGTAGTCAATACAAATATCTTCTTCGTTGGTATTCATTTTAAACACCTCGATTAAAAATTAACAAAAATACGTCAAAACAAATGTAACAGGCAAGCATGTACCCTCCTTCGACTGTACTTAACAACTGAGCGGTGCCGCTCCTTCGCATATTACCGGTTTGCGTGCGGTGTGGCGCCGAAACGCACCGTGTGACATACCATGAATATTTGTATGCAGGACGCCGCAGCGGCACCGCTCAGGCGCCGCGCCGCAGCCGCAACGCATCATGTGGCCTGGCCCTTATACTTAATTAAATCTGATCTCCAGCTTGTTACGTACCTCCTTAACAAAGGATTGACTGCTGTAGTGGTTATAAATGTTAACCTAATTAAGTAACTATATCGTATTCATGCAAAGTACGTGGCAATACCTAACTGCCACTATAGTTTATTTTGCACCTTAGTACCTGAAAAATTTATGAATCACGCGTTAGTCGTGAGCGCTTTTACCTACTTACCTAATAAATGTTGTATATAAAAGCGTCATATCTAATGCTACTCGTCTGTCCTCAAATGTCTCTAAAAGCATTATTTTTTTTAACAAATTTTCCTGCATATGCGTAAATCAAATCCCAAAATTTTACTTTGTTGGTACTTCGCCCAACATATCGAGTCAACAAAAGAATTAGATTCTAGAAATCCATAACCGCAAACACACTTATATTACACGCGCCAACCGACATTGAATTCTATATAATTTCGGCAATTAATGCAGACACAGCCGATGACTAATATAATTTCTCCTGATCGATTCAATCGGACATACTCACATCCCCCACGCCTACGGCATTGCATCATTTAATGCGCTATATAAACCCATACATTCGATCGATTATTCATCATCCTCTGGCGACCCTTCGCCACACATAGTACACGCGCTCTTCATCATCTTCGAGTCGACAACCGCCGCGCTTATACCTCGCTATCATCATCATCAAGCAGTCACTTCACACACTACACACAATGCGACTTATCATTCGAAGCGTTACAACTGGCAAGCATCAAACACCTTCTGCAATAAACTACTTCAACTTCAGCAAGAACGAATTTTTACTACGGAGAAAACCCCTGATGATACCACACCCTCACTCACGAGCAATTGGAGTCTAGTGAGGGGTGATCCCTCACAACTTTCTCTGTCGCAAATATTTATAATGTAGATTTGAATATTCAGCTGCGTATCAAATATCACTCCCAGCTACTTTGCTTCGGAAATCCTATAAAATAGATAAATTAATTTTTAATTTTACAATTGTGCCAAATTGGTTGCTTTGCTCACTAAATTGTCAGAATAAAACGTTGTCATTATAAAACGTAAATTGTCATTATAAAACGTAAATTGTCAGAATAATACGTTAAATTTTTATTTTATTTTCGAGGGCCCTAGTTGTGAGGTGATTGATGTCAATTTGTTAATTGTCTGAATTTGTTTGAGACCGTATTACTTTATATATTTAAACGTCATCTGCAAACATTGAGAAGTTTAAAATTTGCAAACATTTAGCAGTATGATGCAACTGTTTGCAGCAGGACGCAAGCAGTATGAATCATCCAGTTGCATCCTTATCATATTTTTCAGGGGTGGATTTTCTGAAATTCTCATATACCTATCCTCTTATTAGCTTCGAGGAGTCGAATTGCAGGTTCATAAAATTCAACCCATTTTTATACCTTGTTAGAAGATGAAATTAAGTAACCCCCGTATAAGGCTGGTGGACCGGTTTCTCCCGGCGGGATTGCATCCCGTCGCCACTGGACGGTTTACGCACCGGTCGGCGAAGCCAATCGGATGTGCATTCTGACTAATTGCTGAAGAGGTCTGGAGACTATGAAAATACACTGTCTTCTAAGCAGTGGGGGTGGATGTTGACCTGTTGTCATTCCACTCATGAATTGACCTTTGGCCACTCGATCCCGTGTGGGACTGGCAAAAACGCCTAGGTACGCTATAAATTCTAACTGAATTACCGCTGTAATACAACAGATAGAAGTTGCGTAAGCGACTTCGGACCCCTAACCAGTCGGGAGGACGGAGGTTTACTGAAGGTTAATTCCAGATGGAGATATCCTGCTAAAACTGGTAGTCATGGGGCGAGGATGCCCGCTTCGTACCTTTCCCAGTGCCTCGCCGTAAGGCGTTGGCCTCTGACGGGCAGGTGGCGGAGCTTGACAGTGGACTGCCTTCTGCGCTCACCTCACGTGAGACAGAACGATACATTTCATTAAAACTTCTGAGGTGACGGGTTTGCCCTTTGTAAATGACAACTCTAATTGAGGTGACGGGTTCGCCCGTTGTAGTTGATAGTTCTAGTTGTTTAAATATCAATAGAGTAGTTATCTAAATGTCCGAATGTCAATAAATTAACGTAAATATATCTTGTATCAAATAAAAGGTCTGGTTGAGGATATTCCGGGAATATACATCTATCTATATGGATAAATACACAAACCACAAATATTTCATAAGAAACCCGTAATAAAAATAAATATAAATACAATAGTTAAGTTGTTGTAACCGCAGTTTTATTTTTTATTTTTTAAAATATATTTACATGTTTAACGAATAATTGGGTTGGCGGCCTTATGAATGAGCGGTTTCATAGTTAATCAAAAAATACTATGTTTCGAATTTGTATTTAAAATATTGTATACAATGCAAACACCAATAAGAGTTTATAAAATATAAGGCAATATCTACCAGTTAATCTTTTTCTAATCATACAAGCGCTGTGTGTTTACAACGCAGATTGTAAACACCATTATTATTGCAAAAATATGCGGGAAGATGAAGTCTAAGGGAGTTGAGACAAAGAAAAGGAGATAATAAAGTTGTGCCTTGTGAAATGAATAAACATTCTGTCCCATATACTGGATTAAAATCGTAAAATCGCGATGGTGTTCCAAGAGTCAGGTAATATATTCAGAAAATAAACAGATTAACTTGGTAATACATCGAGAGGTCGTATTTTTTAAACAAGCTTTAAAAACCTGTGCCTACATTGCAACCATTGTCACTGTTAACAGTTTCACGAAAGCTGTCTGTTTAGCAGATTTTGTGCAACTGTTACTTGTTTCTTCCGAAGTGGCCACAATGATCTGAACATAGTTTTATATTTTAGAAATATTTTAATCGTCATTGCAATAGCTTTCATTCAGACTGTGATTATAATTACTTGTAAAGTTAAATATTGTAATTTTAACAATAAATTATATAGAACCAGATATTTCTTCAGAAATCATATTGTTAGGAGGTGCAGAAAAAAATCACTTGGAGCACTTGATCAAAGCCCAAAACCTGAAAATTGAAACTAAAATGATAAAAACGTTTTGCGATCCTTCTCAGGTTACCTCTACAAAGAGTATAATGTAGTGGACGAGCAGAGGCACAACTTTATGTGAAAGCGGCTCTCCCTCAGTATCAAAGGAATCTAGGTATCGTGACAAGAACACAGTGAAGAATCTGCATGCGGAAATTTCAAACTATTTCGATGTCCCCCGAATACATACCATTTTAGGGCAGAGAAATGTCGTATACATAGCCCCCAGAATATTTAATACGCTAGACGAAGAACCAATATCGTATTTGCCTGTCTTCTTTCGAAGCTAAATTTGATTTCCGGTTGAAACATAACATTCGGCAAAATATCTATAAATAATACATCCAGATTGTTGGTAATTTTTGAATATATAATGTTTCCTAATTAAATCTGAATATATTTTTTTGTTTCTTGTCCAAACTTCATTATTTTATCATTACTTAAATATAATTTTCAATATTTTCATTTCTAATATTCGTCATTTTCTATTGGTTATTCCTTATTTTGAGATTATTATACCTATTTTATACTGTGATTATTAGTTAATTATTGTTATATTAACCTATATCTAATGGTTATGGTTTTGTAAATTTATCTTTTTACTTACCGAATATACGTATCTACATTGTAAGCTAAAGAGATTGAGAACAAGTTCTAGCTAGCACTTAGTTGAGCAGCAGCAGAACAAATATGCTGATACTCTTAACGGCCGTGTTAATTTTTTTCTTTCATTAATTGATGTCAATAAATATTTTTTTATTGAATATTAGTCATAGGATTTTATTAGAGTGAGATATTATAAATATAATATGATATCCTGTCCACCCTAGAACGGGCTAGTCCCAGTTGGGTGACAGAAACAAATAAGCAAAAGGTTAAGGGTTTGCCATTCGGTTCCTGTTATTTTTATAAGCTAATCAATGTTTCATAGTAATTAATTCTTAAATAAATAATAAATAAATATATAATATATAAATAGGATATGGATAAAACAAATTTACCGCGTGAAGTTTGGAGCACCCGATGTGGAAACGGCCAAAACCACTCGACTGGTGGAACACATCAAGGCTATTAATAACGTTCAGAGAGAAAAATCGGCGACATTCGAATACATATTTTATAGCAGAAGTAATCATTAGATTCAGTTTGAAAATCCCATTGTGCTATCCAAAGAGAAATTTTACTTTCCCGCATGATCCGGGAAACCTTTGAAATAAAAAGAACCCCGAACTTTTAATAGAGACGAGGGTTACACACTCTCTACTACGTAGAACCCTCTTCTTAAAATGTTTTCAATCCCCAACGCCGAGCGCAAAGAAGTAACACAAGATACAGTGAGTGTTGTGTGCACGGAGGATTTTTATAATTCGCGCACACCGTACCCGCATTAACACCACTGTTATAATTTGCGAAGTAACAGCAGCAGTCTTGCTCCTACCCACAAACAACGGATAACGATTGATAGTACTTTAGTCTACCCTGGACAACCGCGGTTGCAATATCGTCGAAGCGTCGGTTAGTACAAATTTCTCATAGTAAATTAGTAGTATTATATTAGTAGTATAGTAATTAGTAAATTAGTAGTATAATATTAAACAATAGTGATTGTCTTTGATTTCATAGTGAGTTATTAATAATTATATGTCCTTTGTAAATGCTTTGCACTTAAATGAATAAATAAATAAATAAGAGTTTTCTAACCCGCAACTGCAGCTTCATTATAATAACGACCCCCTTCCTTACGAAAAATATAAAAAGGAAATATTGTCATCACGAATAGACTATTAGGGGTTGGATTTAGGTATACTTTTAGATATTTAAGCCATTACTGCCGGCTTTGGCGGTGGCGAGCTGCATAATAATAGCGGGAAAGGTGCCAAGCATTCATAATAAGAATCAAAGTATGTCACATAATATTATACTAGCGTGGATAAGAAAGAACTCCTGAAACAATTTTGAGAAAAATACGTAACTTCAATTTGAAATTAAAGACTATCGCGGTTGTTTGACATTATAAATAGGACATAACGAATTTACCGCGTGAAGTTTTTAGCACCCGATGTTTTGGCGATGTTGCGACCGCCGCTGTCTAGGGTAGATTAAACGTCGGGTGCTACAAACCACGCGGTAAATTCGTTTTATCCTTTTTATAACGGAGATGAAGACGGATACATATATGTTATACAAGTGACGATTTTTTTAAAAATACCGCCTTATTGATTGAGAAACGCCGCCATAATTGATTGAGAAACGCCGACATAACATCTTGTTCATCTGCTGCTGTGTATATTTTCATTAAAAAATCAAGTCTACATAGTGCTATCTACAACGTAATTAGTGTCATCTTGTAGCGGAAAAAAAACTGCACATAGTGATTTATCAAGATTTCCGAATTGACCATTTACGTAAGCCAAAACTGTATTTAATAAAAGTGACAGACAGTGAAGACAGTGAATTTGAATTTAAATTAAAAAGTATACCTACATAAACAATTCGACAAACATTCCAATCATTCCAATCGCTGACTTCTAATTTCAATCAAAGTACCTATCAACACATAATATTCTATTCGGACTGGCCGACGTGTGACACCCGTGGCGCAGTGGGCTAACTCTCGGACGCTGCGGAAAAAAACAGTGAGTTCAATTCCCGGTCGGATTTGATTTTTTTCACATCATTTCTATCGTTCAATTATATACTTAATTATAACTTCGGCACAAGTAGCGCCCTCTATCAAGGAGAATAATAATTAGGCGTCTTACTGCCATCTACAATCCGATAGCAGAAGTAAAAATGACACCATCGCGGGAAACAATTGTTAAATGTGTAAAATGTACTAAAAAAATTGCTGATCCAGACCTGATTGTCAAGTGTCTGACATGTCAAGGATTATTTCATAATGGATGCATGACGGCAAGAAAAATTAATAAAGTTGGCATGAAATCATGGAAATGTGGGGATTGCATGGAAAAGCCGAATAACGAGCATTTATCATCTTTACCGCTAACCGTCGCAGCAACAAACCAATGCAGCAGCGACTCGAATATATCTATTCGATCCTTCGCGTCAACGAAACACAACACCAGTTATATAACCAAGGACTTTCTAGAGAAAAAACTGGACGAGATGAAAACCAATATTGCGGGGATAATAGAGGATAGAACACTTCAAAAATACTCGGAAATTACGGCCCAGAATAAAGAAATACTCGAAGCAATTAGCATGATATCGGGAAAATATGATGAGCTGTCAAAGAGGATGAAGGTGGTCGAAGAGCAATGTCATACTTTCAAAAAGGTTGTGGAAAAAAATGCTGCGTTGTCTGACCGTGTCTCGTTCCTGGAAGAAAAACTGGATAAGATGGAACACGATGGCAACAATATGGACATTGAGATCCGTGGAGTACCACACGAACCGAAGGAAAATCTATCTAATATGGTTGCAGTAATTAACGATGTCATCCAAAGTACGGTTGAAATGAAGCAAGTTACGAGTGTAAGCCGCAAAACGACAAATCAAGGAAACAGAAACCCGGCACCGGTCATCGTAAAATTCTCATCTGAACAATGTCGTGATAATTTCCTGAAACATGTTAAAGTGTTCAATCAAAAATTTAAAACTGTTTCGTCGAAATTGAACACTTCCCACCTGCAACTCTCTGGAGAAATAAAACCCATATATATTTCCGAGCATTTAACACAACGAACGAAATTTATTTACGCCATTACCCGGAAATTTGCTAAGGAGAACGGCTTCGCTTATGTCTGGTGTAAGAGTGGAAAGATTTTTCTGAAAAAACAAGAGAACGCTAAAACATTTCGTGTCAGAAACGAGGCAATGCTTTCTCAACTCTGCTAAAATATTCCACTCTATAATAAAATCGCATCTGGAATTCCAGAACACCCATAAAAAAGACATGCAATATAAACTCTATAACGACTTCACAAGTAAACAAACTTCATTTATTCTTATACTAACTATTTATAAATGTAATATATATAAGAAAACTAATATAAAAAAACTAGAATATTATATGATATATTGCTATTTCCGATATAATCAAAATATATTATCTACTATTAACTTACTATTAGACCGCCCCTTTTCAAATAATAACAATATAACATATTCGTACTATTATGTAATAATATTGTCATGTACCGCAAAATACAACGTGAAAAACGCAACATGCTCTCTTATCCAAGTACACGCACACCATAAAAAGACTCAGTGTATGCACGAAGACTTATGCCGCTCTCAATTAACAGTATGTCAACAAAAACTAAATAATAGAATAGAGCAGCCGCTGCGATACCATGTATCATTCCCGCTAAACAAATATCTCAACGGGCTCGAATATTTGTGAGAACATCGATGAGTTGAATGAAGTTAGTACACTTATAATGGAGTGCCCATCCGAATGTAAGAAAATAGTCTATCAAAACAAACTATATACGATACTTTCATTAAATATACGAAGCATCTCAAAAAACATGGACCAAGTGTATTGTTTACTTCACCAGCTATCCTTTGATGTTGACATAGTCATTTTAAGTGAGTGTTGGATACGTGACATTCCTTATTTACCACGACTACAAAACTACGATTGCAGAGGGACTAAACATAATATAAATAGATCCGATGGAGTGGTAATTTACACAAAATCGACTTTAAATGCATCTGTAGAGGATCTAGATATTACAGACGCGACCGGTCTAAATGTATTAATTGGAGAAACAAGAATCATTGCCCTTTATAGGTCACCCTCGTTCCCCAACCCGAATAGATTTTTAAAATCACTAGATGATGCAATACGTACGCTTTCAAATGATAAGATCAAACACTTCATAGTGGCAGGGGATATCAACATATCCATACATGGCAACAAACACACTTATTCCGATGAATACCAGAACCTAATGAGTGAACTAGGATTCAAATCGACTATAAATACAACTACCCGTCCTGAAAATAATACTTGTATTGACCACATCTACATAAAAACTAAAAACAAGTTCCAGTCTGCTATCATACAGTCGACTATTACTGATCACTACAGCACATTCCTCGTTATATATGGTCCTTACCGAAAACAGACCTATAATAATGAAAAGCTTACAAAAACTATAAATTACGACGGTCTACAAATTGACTTAAATAACGAAACGTGGCAAAATATTTACACGGATAAGGTAGATACAGCTACTGAAGAATTCGTGAACACACTGAAAATTCACATTGAAAATAACACCACGACGAAAGTGAAAAAACGTAAGCACAGAATACTGAAACCATGGATAAATGCAGGTATTATAAGCTGCATCAAAAAGCGAGACAAGCTCCACAAACAAACTAGAACTTTTCCAAAAAACATTACACTCTTGAACTATTATAAACGATATAGAAATATATGTGCAAGCATAATTAAAAAAACAAAAGAAAAATACTACAAGGAAATGATCGAAAGAGACAAATATCATCCAAAGGTAATATGGAAGGCAGTCAAGGAACTGAGCTCCAATACAGAAATAAAAAGTAAAGTTACCGAACTAATCTCAAACAATGAAATTATATCCGACAAACTGAAAATTGCAAATACATTAAATGGTTACTTCACAAACGTTGGTGTAAATTTATCTAACGACATCATGCATAGGAGGAACTCCTGTATAGGCAATAACACTATCACAAATAATATAACTACAATAAATAATATTCCGATATTTAAATTTAAATTAATTACAGAATCTGATATATGTAAAACTTTACTCGATCTTAAAAGTGACTCAGCCCCGGGACCTGACGCTATTAGCGGCAGCTCACTCCGAACTATCCACCGCTACATAATAAAACCCCTAACATACTTGGTAAATTTATCAATTCAAAATGGCGAATTTCCAAAACAATTTAAGGTGGCTAATGTAACTCCGATATATAAAACAGGTGTCAGAACAGATCCCAAAAATTACCGACCTATATCTGTGCTCAATAGTTTAAGCAAAGTCATGGAAAAAATTGTAGCCAAACAACTGACACACCATCTTGAACAAAACGGTATTCTATCAGACGGTCAGTACGGCTTTAGACCAGGTCGAGGAACGTCTGAAGCAATCTTGGCTATCACAAAGTATGTGACAGAAAATATTGATGCAAATAAGCGATGTCTAGGAATTTTTCTTGACCTGGCTAAAGCATTCGATACAGTTCCACATGACAAACTATTAGAAAAGTTAACACAACTTGGTTTTGGTGACACCGAGATAAGTTGGTTTACTAGCTACATTACGGGAAGATCACAAAGAGTGAAAATTGACGATGTCATAAGTGATGACTTGCCATGCAACTACGGTGTTCCCCAGGGAAGTACGTTGGGGCCTTTACTTTTTCTCATATACATCAACAACTTTTGTCAACTGGAAATAACTGGCTGTGTTCTGTCATTCGCTGATGATACGGTGTTACTTTTCCAAGCAGACACATGGGAGTTAGTATTCGGCCAGGCAGAGACTGGATTAAAAGCAGCCCATCAATGGCTAGACAAAAACTTGCTAACACTCAATAGGGAAAAGACGAAGTATTTGACCTTTAGTATCGACAGGAGGCAGCAGCCATCACCTGAATTGCAACTAATACTGCACGAATGCAATTATGATAACTACTGCAACTGCCACCCATTGGAAAAAGCATGTCAAATAAAATACCTAGGAATCACTATCGACAATAACCTAAAATGGTATGACCATGTTGACATCACAGCGTCAAGAATGAGAAAACTAATGTATGTCTTTAAAAATATTCGAAATGTCTTTGAAATCAATGTCTTGAGGACGATATATTACGCGTTAGCTCAATCTCTGCTAATATACGGACAACTAGGCTGGGGTGGTATGGCCAAAACAAATCTGGATCCTCTGACAAAGGCCCAAAAGGCCTTGATTAGGGTTATAGCCAGGAAGCCATATCGCTACTCCAGTGACCAGCTCTACAGGGATTTTATGGTGTTGGATGCAAGACAGCTATACGTACGACAGGTCTTGATATGCTACAGGAAAGAACTCCAACGGGACAACAGCAAGCCGACCAGTAACGCCCATAGACACGACACTAGACATAAAGACAGACATATACAACCAAAAATGAGAACGACCTTTGGACAAAGACACTATATTTACCTAGCGAAAAAACTCCATAACATATTTACCACGCAATTAGGCCAAGCTACAATCATTCAAAATGACGCTCACTACAAAAGACTGGTAACATTATGGTTGTTACACTCGACGAGGGAGCACTGTGAGTCGTTAGTAACTAACGTTATTAAATAGGTGCACAGATGACTTATATTATTATTGTTATTATTATCTCATTAGCCTCATAACTGTATTCATATATCTCCCATATATATTATATCTCATTAATTTAATAAAGATTTTTTGTGTTATACAATATACACTTGTAGGATTTCCCAAGATTACATAAATTACCTATACACCCGGCAGATGAACGCAGTACTAAATATCACGTCAATACAGGCTCTGCCTAGTGAGGTGATAAAATCCCGCCGAAGCCGCACCTTTAATAAATTTCCAGGGTTCACATTTTGTATGTACGACTAAATCATGTAAAATATACTATAGGAAATTAATTCATGTAATACTAGGGATAAATAAAATAAATAAAAATAAATAAATAAATAAATTTAAGAAGATACTACATCATATTGGAAAAGAGCCATTTTAATACCACGAACATACTACATATATACTACATTTGCGATCATAATCACTTGACACAATCGCTATTGGGGGGGATGGAAGGAAGGTTAAGGGGGTTTTGCGCGGGAGGAGGGTGGGTTATAGGCTTGCCGGAAAAGTCTTGGGGATACACAACCCATTTAAAAAAAACTATTAGACGACTACAAATATAAAATACGTTGAGTGACGTCATGCTGCTTGTCTACCACGTTATTCTTCGGAGTAAAAGTCGTTGTCCAATTTGAAAGGAGATTGACTATACGCTGCAATATAAAAAAAATAGCCTTATGGTTCACATTTGCCAAAGACCATTATAATTATTTTTATCGACGAATGCTGGATTTGAGCATTAATGTAATTTTTTTTTTTTTTTTTAGTATAGGATTATCTATAATGATAACTATCACATTACATATTATTATATTAATCATGGTTATAGATATTGTTCTCTTTATATAATCAGCAATTTTCATTATTATGCCATTTTATTATACATTACATAAATCAATTAAACAGCAAAATTTCACTACATTTAATTGTCTATAAATAATTACATTTCTAAGAATGTTAAACGCAATGACTCATCCAAGTGTAGGAATGCCTACCTATTGGAGTAGAATGAAATTGTATTGTACAACTACATGAGGTAGTGTCAACATTATATTCTGTCAGCATTATTCTCTATACGCAGCTTTATTCTCTATATGCAATATTCTCTATAATATGGAATTCGCATTTCCCCATACTGTCCTGTTTAGAAGCTTACCTGTATATTATATGTACTTTAAATTTTGTAGGGAAGCATATTTCTTCAGTGAAATATTTTATTTAAAGGCCTATTGCCTTTCCTTTTTTAAAGGAATATTGTTTATACCTGACAAGTTATATACCTAGTTATCCCCTTAAATACTACTATTATGCGAGTATTGCCGTACTGTATTGTAACATTTGGTATTGCGTTTAAAAGTATATTTATGTTATTATTAATATTGTTTGTTTCTATTATTTTTAGTGAAATTTCACAATGGGCGGGTTTATTATCACACGATAATCTCTTACAACCAATCTACCTATGATGTGTTTTTATGTAGTTATGCGTGCGTGTAACGTGTGATCGATTAAAATTGATCGATACAATGATTTGATCGACAAAATTGAAATGCGATTTCTTTATTTTTTCCCAAGAAAAATGGTGACCCAGATGGAAATCGAATCCGGAACCGTACAATGTAAGATCAGACGACCTACCCACTCTGCCACCGAGCCGTGACAAATGTAAAAATTGTGATTTTTGTTTTTATGAGTAATGAGTTTTATTTAAACTCGAGTGTTATGAACAACGCTTGAATAAATGTACAATATTTACTATATTTTGCAATATCTCAATAATTTAAAATATTTGTATATTGATGGTTACATTACTCGTATAACAATATATTATAATTTAATCGACATAATGGCGCTGTATCCGAAGCCACCCCTTTAATGAACGGCCCGTGTTTCCATGACAATCCTCAATGAGTGACGTCATCGCTGCTTGTCATCCCCGATATTCCTCGCAGAACACGTCGTTCGCCAATTTGAAAGGAAATTGACTACAATCAATGTAGCGGGAGGGTAATCACCACACTGCCAATTACTTACTTCCTGGGGAGCTATCTCGCGAAGGGGGAAACTTGAACGGAGGGGTCCGTACCCTCTGAAGAAATGCTGATCGAGTGCAGCGATCAAACGACATAATACGATCCGACAACCTATCGCCTGGTGCAATTTCATCGCCCAACACATATAAAAAAAGAAGAAAGATAGGACATCGCATGTATCCAAAAATCCATAAAATGATCATGAATTTAACTATGCTACTTGGTTAAGTGCTACAACCCGATTTGAGTCTTGTCATTAAAAAAAAATGTTACTCTATTTATTTGTTATTCATCAAATTAAAACTCAATAACATTCTAATTAAATCACATTAGAATATAATACATTCTATATTACCTAATATTATTTAATAATTGTTAATCGTATTAGGCAAAACGCATCAGGGCAAAAAATACACAAGTTTGTAAGTAAATTATAATTTTATTTAATTATTAAATTAAATCATACCCAACTTCGACAATTTCATCGCCCAACACCACAACTAAAAAGAAAAAAGATAGGATACTGCATGTAGCCAAAAAAACATCAGAGTTATAAGTGAATGATCTAGCCGCCGAGGAGTTGATGACCAATGAGATATATATCGACGACCAGATGTACTTATCCAAGTTGTTTCGATTCCTTGACGTGAACAAAGAGTAGATAAAAATACGTATTAGTATTTAAACCATTTATTTACCAGTTTGAGAGATTATTTACCAGTTTGTTGTTGGTTGAATGGAGGGATGAAGTCTAGTAATAAGGTGATTTGATTAATTTTGTTGCGCTCTATTTATAATCGTAAACCGTGTGAAATATCAAATAGTGGAGTAATCGTGCATCACTAAAATATTGTCACATCTGAAAGACGCGTTTGAAAGACGAAACATTTATGTTCTTTGAATTATTGTATTAGTCATTATTGCGTTGACATTAAATCGAATATACATTGTATACTACAATAACACATTGTAATTTATTATTCTTTGCATGGTTACTAGGTCCCTATAGACTGATCATGAATTCCACTATGCCACATATTCTTTAGCTACAATCCAGTTTGAGTTTTTTCCCTCAATAGGATATAGTTATTCCTTTTTGTCTTATATTGAGATACTCGTATTTCGTATTCTTCAAATTCAATTTCAATAACAAGCTTTTTACCAATATATTAGAATAAAACTAATTGCAAAATATTATTTGATATATTTTAGGTTTTATTTTATTAGTAAGTAGATTCATATGTATCACACCAAAATATAATTAAGTAGGTAAATTATAATTCCATTTAAATTATTTACTTAAAACTTACCAAATGCTTTTTACGAGTTTTCGACAGCTCTAGTTGCTAAATGAACTACCATTTATTATAAGATATATTCCGAATCAGCGGGGGTTATTAAATTATGCATGTTATTACGGATACATCATACAACGGATTACTAAGGAATTACTATGAATCCATCACCTCAGGAAGTTTTAACGAAATTTGATCGTTCTGTCTCCCGTGAGGTTAGCGTAGAAGACATAGGACAAAAACAGTCCACCGTCTAGCTCCGCCCCATGCATGTAAGACGCCAACGCATTATCCGCGAGATAGCCAGGTGTATTACCCAGCGGGCCGACATTCGCGACCTTACTACCAGTTGCAGCCAGATTGCTCCGGTCTCCCGATTGGTTACGGGTTCGAGGTCGCTTGCGCGGTCCTCTCCCTAACGTAGCGGTGAAACGGTGTCTACCGAACCTATCGCGGACCACGGCACCCTTTGCCGGGCTGTACACGCGGTAGGACCCTGCGACGCACGCGCGACTCCCTGATTGCATGGCTTAAATATGATTTCGAAGAGGCCCGTCTGTATAGCATATGCTATTTCTATCGTAGGTTTGGAACCCTAAATCGGATCTTCCCGTTGATATATTGGCGAAAGAATTTTTTAAATCGGACTACGCGTTCTCGAGTCTGCGCGCACGATACTATGTTTCTATACACAAACACGAGTTTTCACGCACGATACTGTGTTTGTACAAACAAACACACAGCTAACCAAAGTTTGCTTCTTTCGAAAATACAGCACTGCTGCTATTCTTGAAAACAAAGTCGTTGATGTCTGATTTTTTTGTTTATTGTTGATTAACCGAAAAATATCTTTGCTAATAGGAAATAAAATGCTTTACTCTATTATTATACGCTAATTATATGGTCCAAAATTTGCTATTGAAATATATTTTTTTGTATTATACTCGTTCGAAGGGAAAAATCACCAGAAACAACATAGAAGTAGAAATCATTCAATATCGTATGAGTTTACTGTAACTATATTAGGATATAAATACCTTATAATATTTATTATTTATTTCTCAAGATCTTTACTTGTTACCCTTACTTATTCTGGTTTACTCAAAGATTTTTGAAAGGTTCATCTGTACGTTTCTTCAGACATATGTTTTTCGGCTGTAATTTCATTTCCCCAGCGAAATATGTGCCTGAATCGACTCTGCGCCTTATTTACAAGTCGCCATCATAAATTACATGTAACGGTCCTTCATGGAACTATTCCATTATAATTATTTATTTCAACGGAAGCGTTTTCCTTCGTTTATTGCCTAGTTGCGCTCAATTTACTGAGTATGGGACTTGCAGACCCTTTCAAAGAAAGATCCGGATGAAATTCGGTACAATATTTAGCGAAAACTATTTTGAACCAGATTCATTTCTTGAACCAGATTCATTTCTCAGAAGCAGTGGGTGTAATCATTTTCGATACACGACAGGCGAAATTCACTTTACGCTGAGATTGGTTTGTGTTTTGTTTTATAATAATGATGTAAGGGTGGCAATAATACCCCAGTAGGTATGCCCTAGCACGGAATTATGTGGGATTGGAAGAAATGTATACAAATCGATTCCTCTAAAAAAAAAATTGTGATAATTATCCATATCTGATGTGTTAATATATATTTTTGGTTGAACGTTGGAGTGATTATTAATAGCTTATAAATTTTGGAATAAAATTTTAAATTAATTCTGCTTGGTCGGTTATTTTTTTTTATTACTCAAACTCTACAAAAGGATAATTTTGGACCTTGAGTGTATTCCTCTGATTAATGATTATTGATTCCCATCATAATGATTCCTTTGTATATTTTATTTTTTAAAATAAACCGGCTATTAGCACTCCCTACTCTTACTTTAGGTCAAATTGGTATTACTTGATTATGTGGCGTACCTTATGTGGTATAAGTATTTTTTTACAGATTGACTATTTTAAAAATTGTTAAACCATTAATAATAAAATGAAAATATTAAATCTTTTTTTGATTACTTGAGCTGCTAAAATACACAAGTACCTAGGTATAAACTAGAAAAACAAAAAATCAAAATATAAAAACCAAGAGTCAGTTATAAAATAGTCAAATTTGAAATATAAAAATTCGACAATAACAATGATGCAATAGAAATACTCAATACAAAATTTAATATAATAATCCATTTCGAATCATTAGATTAATCGAAATCATTAGATTTAGAAATAAAAGTAGTAAAAAAAATGGTAATAAAAATAATCATTAAAGATCAGAAAATTTGATATTATAAAGTCCGTAATAGAATAAAATGGATTCCTTATAAGAATATCCTGGGCCTTTTCTTAAATTGAACGTCTCCAAGATTTGAACCTCTGACACACACTGGAATTTAGTCGTAAAAAATGGTAATATAAAATATTCGTTATATAATATACGTATTGTTGCCGCTTTCATCATATTATTATGCTGTTAGTTATGTTTATTTATTATGTTTTACCATACCTGTTATTATGTTTGTTATTTCTTTTTAAACATACTGTCCTACAACTCTTTGTTTACAACTAAATATTGCGATTTCCGTGAAATTTTCCCTTTTTTTTACTATTTTATTTATTTGCTATTAGAAATAAAGACTACTTTTCAATTTCGTATCTGTAAACATAACTAATCGAAACCCATAGTAAGAAGAGAGACATCAGGCATCATATTGACAAAAATATCAATATGAATCTCAATATGAATCAAATCAATATGAATCAATATCAATCAAATCTAAAAAATAATAGTACTGAAAAATAATCTTGACTTAATAAGAATCAAAATATTCAAAATAATAATGATAATTATAGATAATCGGGAACATAAACTGAGCCATCTACTGAGCTATTTTCAGTTAATTATAAACAGTGTTTACCCGTAGCCTTTCTGGTCATAATTATTGTTTGAGGTTTACAACCTGTTATTTTGGTTCTTAGGTTACACGATATAGTTTTACCATATAATATAACATCTAATTTACTGAACTCCTCAAATAATTTATTAGTCAAAATCTATAAAGCTTTTTTAAAATAACTCCTGTAATGTAAAGTGGTTGTGAGATAGACTTAACACAATCCAATGCCATGCTATAGAATAAACCATTATAGAATAAACAGTGATGTTTATTCCATAATACATCACTGTTTCGCAAAGCCCCATGTGTCATTTTAAGTGTTGCCGAATCCAGAATTTCCCCTAGGTCTCTAAATACGTAATCTATTTGACGCACCTTATTTGACAAATGGGGCTATGTGACCCGTCCAGCAGCGATCGCGATCCACATAGCTTTAATCCAAAATAATTGAAGCTCCTAAGTTATAGCGCTATTTAACCCGCTCAATATAGACCGTTTCGTGTTTGTCTGAAGCAATGCATTGGAATTACGTGTATGTAAGGTGGTAGTGAATAAAATATATGGCGCGGTTTATCAAAGCGTTAAAAATAGTCGAAACATGTGCGAGGCCCCGTCTGACAAATGTGCCCACTCTGAGCTACGCCAGAATCATGCGGGTAACAGTAATGAATTGCCTCCCAAATGAGGCGTATAAACATCAGCCAACTGCGGCTTCTGTGATTCAACTAAACAATTTACCTCGCGCACCCATGTCTTTTATTTCAGAAAAAGGGATAACTTAATTAATTTTCAAAACCAAAAACACGGTTTATTATTTTTTATTGTTTCTAAATAAACTACTTACAGTAGGTGATCATTGTATTACAGCCACTGTGAATTTTAGTACTAATTTGCGTAATTCAACTATTTTATTCTCCTAAACCACTGTATTTTGAAGTTTTTAGTGACTATGGTATGTTAAACCCATATTGACTTATGGTATGTTAAACCCATATTGAATCACAAATAATTTTAGCCATCATTATAACAGAAAATGGAACTTACCGCGTAAAATAGTGAAATTCACAATTTTTCTTCGAAGTTACACTTTTTTGTCGTCACGGAGAGAATGTTTCCGTTAAGGTAAGTTTTTCGTAATTATGATAACAACTGATTACGGCGGCGGCTTGTAAATATTCATTAACTTTAACATTATATGCCGTCACTTCTTTGTAAAAAAAATCATTTGAATATTTTCAGAAAAATTATCTGGAAATTCATTTTTTTATTTCATTTTTTATTGATTTTAGTAAAATTGCCATCAAAACATATAAAAAGCTTTCTTATTTATGTATACAAAACTACATTTCTCCCAAAAATATCCACAAGTATTTCAACTAAAAATGTAATTCCATTGATCATTTCTAAAATAATTCAAAATGAGTTTTTTTACAAATAAGTGAGGGCATACAATGCCAATGTTAATGAATATTTACAAGCCGCCATAGTTAGGTGTTATTATGATTATGAAAAACTTACCTTTTCGTAAACATTCTCTCCGTGACGACAAAAATAGTAACTTTGAAGAAAAATAGAGAATTTCAGAGTTTTACGCGGTAAGTTCCATTTCCTTTGATTATGATAGCTAAAATTATTTCTGATAAAATTTGGCTTTACCATACCATAAGTCAACTACTCTAAAAACTTAAAAATACATGTTGTTTAGGAGAATAAAAATGTTGAATTATGCAAATTAGTACTAAAATTCATAGTGGCTCTAATAAAATGATCAACCATTGTAAGTGGTAAGTAATGACGTGTCATGGTATATTATGATCAAGGCTATGACTACCTATGAATAGCGTCCCATTTTATCACCCATTCGACAAATCAGCCAAACCACCACGCAGCTCCAAACAGCGGAATTTACCATTATATCAGATATCGTCCTCTTGTAAGCATGACATCCTTTGATCAGCTATATTACTTGAAGGAGTAATAATACACGACTAATATGAGGATCGTCATTCTAGCGTGAAATAGGCAATCTCATTCTTACCCTATAGATTGTCTGCGTGCTTCTAGACATCCCTCCTGTTTCGATTTCACTCGCTTTCGGTGAAATATAAATCTCATGTTGCCTTGATTTTTTCTCGTTTCAAATTCCATATGGGAATACTGTGAAACGAGGATAACAGGGCTGATCTTTTACTTCTTCTTCGTCTTTTGGGGGCTGCAACTCTATCGACAAGTAACTTGACAAAAATATTAGTAATAAAATTGGCTTGATTATATTTTTCTGTCTGTAGCTAAATATAATAAAAACTAGCAGTATTTCATATGCCAAATTTATGTTAAACGATTAAAAATTCCTAAATTTATAATTAAGCAAACAAACTCAAAACCAAATAAACATTTGTTTTCAATCGCAAATAACGTTTTCTGTTTTTTAATATAACGGATTTGGACGTGTGTATTTCCGATATAATAATTTTATATCATAAAGTAAACAATACAATTATCCACTCGGATTATATATGTATATTTTCTTTAATTTAAATTTATTTTTATATATTTTTATTCAAGTTGGAATAATTTTTAAATTTTCGGCCTATTATTTGAAAAAAATATTATTTTTTCAGCCAACCGAAAATGTTGTTAAATGTGTCAGCTGAGTTACTACTCGAAACAGAGTAAAAAAAACTTTTTTACATATCAAGAACGAATATATTATCACTAAAGCGAAACTAGTTAATATCTAACACTGTTTCACAAAAGTAAACAGATAAAGTGGGAATATGGAGAGAGGAGTTAAGAGATTTCATTATTGGTGAAAGCAGAAAAAATCTTTGCTATAAATTTAAAATTGTTCAGAGAAGTAGCGATAGTAATAGTATTAATAGCATAGTCATATTCCAACTTGATCATAGAAAAATAGTTATTATATTAATGGGAGTTATTATGATTTTGCAAGCGGCAGGAATTCTCTGATATTTCTGTAAATAACATAATTGTCTCTTGACAAAACAGACAAAAAATTATGAAGTAAGAATGTAATGTAAGAATGTAACTAAGAATATGAAAATAGTCTGAAATATAATAATTATAAATAAACATGGGTATCATTCAAAAATATTTGACCTATATACATAAAATTATAATTATTCATATGATTTTCCAAAGTCAAGAAACGTAAAAGTGATGCGTATATTTGGTAAAATATACGAAAAATCGAATTAAATGATATCAAAAAATCAGAATTATCTAGTTTCTAAAATCTATCCATCCAAATATCCAAGCCATGGCCACTTTAATTTGTGTAAAATTTAAATTTTACTATACTATTAAATGATTTTCATAAAAAATGTACTCTACTTGTTAGGTGCACTAAAAACTAATATTTTTTGTAACTGGTAGAGCATCAAAGAAAATCATACATACTTCAGATACATCTTTAGGTATATCCAGCACTTCCTGTCCTGGTCAATAACAGTTTCGGTCTAAATATTGATCATACTCCCCGACTAACGAATAACTATTACTGTAATATTGTTGCGTTTTATATTTTTTATACGATTGTGAAAATTACAGAGTTCAATATTGAAATAATTTTTATCACTAGTATGGCTATGACTCTGATAACAATCTATGTTAATCTAATCTATGCTAGACGTTCTTCTGTTTCAGATGCCTCAAAATTCATGGATAAATATATACATATACCTATCTACGAATTCAAACTTAAGATATTAAATATTTAAAATCTACTATAATTTAGACGAGTTTAACTTCCAACTTCATTTGAAAAGTAGGTTAAGCCCATTAACATTTAATATGCTATCGGATCGATTTAACTACTCAAATGTGCAGTCGTTAGAGCGTAGTTGTAATTTATTTTGCTTTTAGTCAAGTTAATTCAAACTGGGATTAACTAATTGGTAGTTATAACTCCTAATTGGCAACTAGAGTATTCAAAGGGGGGCAATTATGAATATGCGCTCAAGAACTTTGGTTAATCATCGAGGTAGAATTTAGGCAACCAAATAACTTAATAGCGGTGTTTTGTGGTGAAGCATAATATTTTTATTCACTAAAGAGTGGTAAACTATCGACAAAATTTACGTTTTAATAGCCATTAGCCAAATGTAAAACTATTTCTAACTCATAAGGTACAGGAAACTATTTCTAACCTTACTCAGTCGTGCTTTGTAAAGACGCAAGTCTTGTTTGTTCCGAGTATTATGCGTATGAATATCCTAATTTTTTAGAGTAGTATTGATATTTTTTCTTGCATACACGATACCCTGGTATACATAAGCGGCATACATTGTCATGATACCAGATTCAATGAAATACGGCCTGCAAGATGTTAGCGATGATATTGTTAATAAATTGCGAATTGATCTTTTTTGAAGTCGAAATATTCTAACTGAATTTGCCGCCATTCCCCAGAACATAAAAGGCCATAAGTTATTAATGAATATAAAAAAGCATAGTATACAGTCTTTGCGGCTTCAAAGCCGCATAGCATTCTAATTTTCTTAATGACAAACGTGGCACTACTCAATTTTCCGCTCATTCATCTTAATGAGTTGACCATTGGAGTTTACTATCTAAATGGATACCTAAAAATTTAACATGGTCAACATGTTCAAGTTCATTTTCACCATAGCGGATGCAAATGACGTTATCTTGAGACGGCTGAAGAGAAAAATTAATTGAGTTTGATTTCGAGGCATTAAGGGATAGTCGATATACGTGGAACCAAGTACTCAACTTTTTCACCGTAGCATCAATTCGCTTGACTAAAGTTTCTAAGTTGGCATCACTGAAAATTAAAGAAGTATCATCTGCATAAAGGGTAATTGCATCGTTATCTGATATCACGTAATCTGGTATTACATTTATGTACACAAGGAACAGAAATGGACTCAGAATGGAGCCTTGTGTAACTCCTTGTGTTATTGTCTGGGGTTTACTCATATTATTTTGTATTTTACTTACTTGCCTTTGTCCATGACAACGAAATGATTATTTATCTCACATTATTGTCAGAATTAAATTTAAAAGTAATCAACAATAAACCTACAAGTACCATACATCTCCATATTAGTTTTTCAATAATGTAAGGAGTAAACTAGCATATCTCTTTGTTTACAATATGGCTATAACTGTCTATTATGCAGTATTGTTTAAATTTTAGACAAAAATTACAAATAAGAGTAAAATCGTGTAGTCCCAAATAGGAGTAAAATTTATCTATAAGAAAACATGTAAATAAATTATTCTAATAGTTTAAAAAACGAATCACGACATTCAGTACTAGACGAAATTAGAGTATATAGATGTAATATATAACATGATTACAACCTTCTATTCACACATTAAGGAAACTAGGACGACAAAATAAACCTCCCTCAAAGAAAACGATGTCTGATCGTATGGATCACTAGACTAGATTATTTCGATGTACGCGTAAAACGCATAGACTGCACAATATAGTAAGTAAAGGCGCAACTAAAATATAAGATAGCGGCTACACGGTATATCCAATAGAGTGAGTATCTCAAGACAGAGAATTGCTCATTGTCCAAGTACTTAGTGTTACTAATCTAAAGTTTCAGCAAGCAAAGTTCCCCATGTACCTCATATATAACCCAGATTCATAGCTGAGTTTGAATGCCGAATATGGCCATAAACTAACATTACACTGTTGGTCAAGTGTAACTTAGTGTATAACATACCCATTAGCGCCTAGCCACGAGACATTATAACAGTCTGAGAGTACGTAGATATATACTGTTTATGGAATTATAATGCACTAAATTACGTAGAATATATTTACTCAATCATATAGTGAAGATATTTAGATATTTATTCTAGATAATAATTACTCTAGAAGATTCATATAGTGTTTTATTTTATATACTTTTTTCATTCACATACTGTTATTCGTTATTGTTATTAGTATATTCACATACTCATTCATATAGTGTTTTTTAAATCTTATATATTTATTTTATTTTATTTTATAGCAAACTTACATAGTAAATATTAATACTAGTATTTTAAATACATATACAAACCAAACAAATTAACTATCCTATGAACAGTTTGCAATGCTTGCATTACAAATTAACAGAAATAACATGAACACGTTGATAGTAGAAAAAAATATAATAAAGCTAATAATAATATAAGGGTAAGAAAAGTAATTATTAAATAGGTTCTTAATAAGGTTATTTGGATAGAGCAAAATAGAAGTATGAGTAATTGGATAATAATATTTATTAAACATAATATGATATAATACAATAGTCTGTTATAATATAGTAATCATATAATAAAGTACGTTAGGATGGCAGTTAGTGAAATCTTAAGAAGTAGGATATAGGCTAGGTGTCATCGAGTCTTTTATTAAATTAATGGAATCATAAAATCATTTGATTTGAATTTAATATAATTGATAATTATTACTGGAGAATATTCATATATTGTTTTATTTTATATAGTTTTTTCATTCACATAGCGTTATTCGTTATTGTTATTTGTATATTCATCGAGCTCTATTAAAAGTGCGACGGACATATGTTCACCAAAGTATGATATCAGCGAGCTGTGTACTGAAAAAGGTGTAATGACTCTTCAACAAGAGCCGTATGCTATGGCAAACTATGTAAATGAGTTTATGTCGAACGTAGGATGCAAATTGATATCTGAAAATTTTAACATCACGACAAATGGCCCCCCAACTATCCAAACGCGGACAAACAACTTCCCCGCTTTTTTTTATCTACGTCCTACTACCGCCGAGGAAATTAACAAAATTATATGTAATCTAAAGCCCAACTCAGCTCCCGGGATTGACGGACTAAGTTCGGAATTATTTAGATCTGCTCACAAGCAATTAGCGGCACCTATAACCTGGCTAATAAATCAAAGCTTTCGTACGGGTATCTTTCCAAGCATCCTAAAAACGTCTTTAGTCGTACCTATCTTCAAAAACGGAGATAAAAAAAGTGTCAACAATTACAGACCTATTTCCCTGTTAAGCTGTATTTCCAAATTAACAGAAAAAGCGGCAAAAAAAAGATTAACAGAGTATCTAAACATACATAATATTTTATCACCAAACCAATATGGATTTCGGGAAGGACAAGGAACTAACAAAGCTATAGCCGAGGTTACACAATTTGTCGTGGAAGCAGTAGACAAAGGAAACAAATGTCTGGGAGTATTCCTTGACATAACAAAAGCATTTGACACGGTTAGTCACGACAAACTTTTGGAGAAGCTAAACGACATAGGTGTTACCTCGATCACACTAAAATGGTTTGAGAGTTACTTGTCAGGTCGAAAGCAAATAACAAAACTTGGTAGTATCCATAGTGATCCCGCGCATCTAAAATATGGCGTTCCGCAAGGTAGTGTCCTTGGTCCGATATTGTTTTTAATATATATTAATGAGCTTTGTAATCAAACTATTGGTGGACAAGTTGTTACTTTTGCCGATGACACCGCTCTACTTTTCAAGGCAGAAACTTGGAAAGAGACCTTTGAAAAGGCTTCTATGGGACCTCAGAAGGAAGTATTGTGGTTAGATGGTGCACTACTATCACTCAATGCGCAAAAAACCATGTACATAACATTTAGTGCCACCAGTATAGCTCAACCAAAACAAGAGCATATTCTGAAACTCCACAGAGATTGTCTTAACCCCCAAAACTGTAAATGTATTAATCTCAATAAAGTTGACAACATTAAATATCTTGGTATATTAATTGATTACCGGCTACAATGGAGCACCCACATAATGGAGCTGTCGGCAAAAGTTAGGAAACTCACGTATATTTTCAAAGACCTTAGAGGCATTCTGGACCAAAGGACACTTAAGATAGTATACCATGCCCTGTGCCAATCTATCCTAACCTATGGGATCATAGGGTGGGGAGGTGCAGCGAAAATTCATATGGAGCCCTTGATTAGAGCTCAAAAGCTAATACTTAAAATTATAAGGAGAAAGCCTTGGAGATACTCTTCAGATGATCTCTACAGAGAATATAACGTGCTAGATGTACCACAACTATACGTGAAAACGGCGCTCTGTGACTATCAAACTAATTTAGAGACCGCAATAAGAACCCAGCAAACAATCTGCACGCGGCAATCCCGAACTATACATTTTGACGTCCCTCGAATGCAGACCACTTTTGGGCAGAGGCATTTTGTATACATAGCCCCCAGGATCTATATGCTAGATGGAGATTTAAAAATGTATGTGCCGAAGTCTTCTTCTTCTTTTAAAGCCAAAATTGATTCCTGGCTAAAAGATGACGCCCGGCAAAATATCCACAAATTAATATACCGTGACAATTATCCCTGACATTTCCTATTATTATTATTATTTTCTTTGACTTTTTTTATTTTTATTTATTACTATTACTTATTCATAAATTTTGGTGACTATTGTTTGATATCATTTGACATTTTATTTTATTTTTATTTTATTAACACGATTATTTATTTTTGTGTTTTATTTCCTATTGTGATCATTAGTTAGAGATTATTAGTTATAATTTGTAATGGTGACGGGAATATATATGTTTCTTTTCCTTTTATTTTTTTTTTATTCATTGCCGAATATATGTGATATAAAAACTAGAGAGCTAGCTGCCCTGGAACAAGTCCTGGCACTTAGTTGGGCAGCAGCAGTACTTAAATGCTAATGCTCATATCGGCCGTGTTTAATTTTAATTTTAATTTTATTTATATATATATTTTTTTCATTGATATGATTATTAGTGATACTTGTGCACTTGTAAATGAATTGTTAAATTAAATAAATAAATAAATTCATATCCTCATTCATATAGTGTTTTTCTTAATTTTCATAATGTTATTTGAAAGTATATGAGACCTACAAATGCAAAAAGTTTGCGCTATCATTATGTGTATATTTTGTGTCCCAAATATTTGCAGCACTAAATTTGATGGTGCATTATATAAAATATAGATTTATGTTTATGCTTCATGCATAAACATAAATCGAGTTCTTGAAATGTTGACTTATGGTTAACATATTTAAGACCACCTACATTGTAATGCAGCCTGCCAAATAACCCGCGAGGTGATGTGCTATCGCACTCACGGCAGACACAGGCAAATATAATATCAACAAACATTTTAAGATGCAAAACTCTACACAACGGATATACCAGTGTATGTATATATTTATACCAGTTATTCTTACGATACCGACATCACCAACCACATATACAGACAATTTATTCTATTATAATGAGGTAGGTAGGATTAGATTTTTTTAGCCGAAGTTGCCTTTCTTCAGATTTACAAATGGAGTTGTACTTCCACGTTGAAATTTAATCGGTATATTGCTGTTGATTCAAATTACCAATATGAATATTTAGATATTAATCTTAAAAAAATAGTTAAAAAGATCTAATTTGACGGCTTTTCTTATTTTCCTGGAGAGGTCAAAAATATTTTACTGAATTGATTACAATTAGTAACAAATTCAGGTATCGATACGATTTGATCAGTCCTGCTAACAATTTTAGTATTTTTTATTTATTTTATTTTATTATTGTTAAGGAAACAAACAGCTTCTACAAAATATTGGGTATAAAATTATTAAGTTTCAAAGATAATGCTAATAACATGTTCCCACTTAAACGTAAATAATTTAAACACTTAACAGTTTTTTATAAAGAATACACTCACATAAAAAGAGGTGGGAATTGGGAAGGGGAAAGTCATAAGTAAATACAATTTCATGTGAATACACGTTCCATAATGTATACATATTATTTAAATATATTCTTGATATATTCTTGAATACATATAATTATTATTATATTATATCGTGCGGTTACAATGATTCGTCAACACCGCCACTAATTATAATTGCTTTTTTGAGAGCGATAGGTGACGAATTGAATACGTCAATATCGCCGAGCTGAGTATTATAAATTTTACATACTTTATTAATAAAACAGTTTTGTGCATAATTAGTGGCAACCTGCGGTAGGTGGAACAACTCCTTTTGGCGAGTGAGTCGCGATGGTACACGAAAAGATACCATTCCAAGAAGATCGGAACAATCAATGTAACCTGTCAACAATTTATGGAAAAATACCACATCTGCTCATTTTCTTCTTGATTGTAGTGATTGAAGACCATGAAAGCTAGCTGCTTCGCTGTAATTGGGAAAGGACAAAAAGAAACCATAATTCAAATGTTTCAAGAACAAACTATCATATAATAGTCTTCTTCACGAATGAGTGATCATGATGAATGCATACATTTGTAAGTATAATTGACCGTTGGCGTGTTAGGTTTAGACAACACAAAAATCCATAGGCGATACCATTTTTAAAAATACGGCAAAAAATATTTATTGGTACAGTTTTAATGCACCTAAAATATTTTTAAAACGGTTTATATTTATATCCCTGTGTATACTCTGTGCTTGAGTATACTGCATAATATTAAATGCAATCGTATTAGAGAGAAAATATTTAGCATTGTTTCATCATCACTTGGATTCATTATTGTCCCACACATTATCCACTTTCATTCCTCTGCATGTAAGTGTATTTTTTTAAATAAGTAGTTGTCCAAAAAAGTTTTTGTAAAAAAAACTCTTTTTTTAATAAAATATTACTTATTCAACATGTGGATTTATTGATATCATTTTTGTAAAATACACATTAAAAAAAATTATTTAAAAAAATACGTGTGGCACTCGGGGACTGCCGCGGTAAAGCAATGCATAGCATTTTTAACAACTTATGCAATTATAATTACTTATTTAGTTTATTTATGCAGTATTTTTTTTCTTTGTTATAATTCTTGTTATTCTTGTTATAGTTCTTTGCTTAAAATACTTTGATATTAATTGAAGTTTTTTCTTTGATATTAATTCAAGTTACACTTTTTGAACGCGGTGACCGATAAGAAAACAATTTTAGAATTTTGTATTTACATAACTAATAAAATCCAACTTACTGTAAAAGTCCAACTGTATTTTACTTCAAATTTCGAACTTGAAATTCTACGTCGCATTTCGAACTTGACATTTTACTTCGAATTTCGAACTTGACATTCTACTTCAAATTTCGAACTTAATATTCTACTTCGAATTTCGAACTTGACATTTTGACATTTGAATTTTTATTATTATTTTGACCCTAGAATTTTTACTATTATTTCCTGACTGCCAAAAGAAGGGTTATATTTTTACATACCAATGTCGTATTATCTCTTTAACTATTTATGCAGTAAAAGGGAAAAGTCTTTTGTTTTAAACACTTGAGACGATAAATTTACTTATTTTGGTAATAATTCATAATTGTTGATAATATGACCAATAAACATGACCTAACGATATTATTTTTAAGCTATTGGCGTATACTATCTGGCGTATTATTATGAAACCTGCACCATTTTAAAGATAATTTAATTATCTATCTTTTTATCTACGATTTTTTTTCGAATAATCCGTTTTTTTTGCTTTATCGAATAAAAAATTCGTACTTGGCGCTCTATCGGAAGACGTTTAAATTATTCCGAATCATTTGCTTTCGCAGCCGCAAATGATTCGGAATAATTTCAACGTTTTCCGATAGAGCGCAGTTATCTGATATAAGAAAAAAATAAATAAAAAGTTATAATTGCATAAGTTGTTAAAAATGCTATTCAATAGCTTTACCGCGGCAGTCCCTGAGTGCCACACGTATTTTTTTTTTAATAAAAAATACTACTGTTTGTTACTTAACCCTTCCAATCGCGAAGTAAAAATTCAGCTGTCACTTACGCCGGCGACATTTTCGCTTGTAAATTCGGCGCAAGTAAATGAACTTGAGTAAAACGACTATAACTTGTAAACCACTATACGGATCATAAAAAGAATAACTGTAAAATGATCGCATTGAAATTTGAAATATAAAACATTGTAAGATTATCTCGTAAAACAATTAAGATAATAATGAATAAATATTACAAAGTTGGCGAACTGAAAAAAAGTCGCCTATTCAAATAATTTTGATGTTTTTATCACAAAATACGTAAAATATGCAAAAATTGTAAATACAGTTATGTTCTTTATTAAATACTTTACCAAAACTTATATTTTGTTTTACTTATTTGCATATAAAAACATTTAGTTACTCAGCCAAGAAAAAATCGATGTATTCTCCGAATGTCCGATGTCTGACGTCAAATTAAAAATCAAGTTGAATTGAGCAAAATATAACCAATTTTGTGATTATATACGATGTAAATCAAATAATAGCTGTTTCATAAGCGAATTAAACGAATATTAACGTCATTATTCGCGATTTTTCGTCATAATTCGGGAAAAGAAACGAACATTTTTTGCAAAGCTAACGTCAGACTATTTTACACGACAAATCGTGAAAAAAAGCAGATGAGCTGTCCCAAATTAGAAATTCTCTTTCGGAAATCTTCCTAGAATGCAAATCACTTACGGTTTTGCAGGAAATAGCACAAAAATAACACGAAAATCACAAAATCACAGAGTTGCACAACGGTCGCACGGCGGCTCGAAGAGTCGCGGCGGGCGCGCGGCGGGAGACTAGCAAAAAGATTATTATACTAGCAGTAAGAAATTATTGGCTAACAGTCGTCGACTAGAGTTCGACCGTTCGACTTTTTCGATATCGCATACTTTATACGCGGATAGGATCGCAATTCGAGTAATAAATCGCATTTTACGCAGCGCGGAGCGCCCAAACCAAAATTGATTAGCTCAAATCTTAGCGTTTGTAAGCGTCTAACCAAAAATGGTTAACTCAAATCGGAAGGGTTAAATATAAAAGTTAGACATATAATGTCGCTGACTTTTTTGTAGGCATTATCAAGGTCTACAACTTTTCTCTAGAACTTAATCATATATCTCTCATCGTTTTAAGGCAGCGTCCGTTAGAAACCTTTTCGTTCGACCGTTTTTTCCGACTTACTTTGGAAATCCGACTCCCAGGAAAAAGTCTTTTAATTTTTCGGATTACTATATAGCCTATGACACTCACAAATAACGTGGATTTCTGTTGGTAAAAGAATTTTCTAAATCGGTTCAGTAGATCCAGAGATTACTTCCTACAACGTCACAAACTTTACCTCTTTATAATATTAGTATAGATATCAGATAACTGCGCTCTATCGGAAAACGTTGAAATTATTCTGAATCATTTGCGGCTGCGGAAAGCAAAAATGATTCGGAATGAGTGCCACGAATTTTATTCGATAAAACAAAAAAACCGGATATTATTATTTGACTAGGTATTCGAAAAAATCGTAGATAAAAAGATAGATAATTAAATTATCTTTAAAATGGTGCAGGTTTCATAATAATACGCTAGATAGTATTTGCGAAGTAAACGTTTTTGTGTTCGGTTAGACCTAATTTCACAAATTAATTACACTATGTAATATAAACAAAATCTAAAATATTCAAAGCTAAGAATATTAGGAAAATGTTCTTGTTTAACATATTTTTTTTTCGAATCGTAAGCAGTACTCGTTTAGACGTAATAATCAGTTTAAAATCATTAATTTTCGTTAAGAAATGTCTTCATTCGGTCGCCGCGCTGGTCTAGGCCCGCGATAAAAGCTATGCAATAGCTTAGAAAAACCATTTACAAAGAATGCAAAGGAAATACCTATTTTAAAAAAACAATATATGAATTAAAGCGTTTCAGGTACAGAACAGATAACATAACTTGAAAGATCTATTTGCTGTTTTTAGCTGTATATTTTGGACATGCTGTCCTTAATTTTCTTGATTCAGAAATGATAAAATGTGTTATTATTTTATTAATTTACTTATATGTAGGTAATATTTGCTACCTAGATATATAAGTCGACTGATTCTAATCACAATTGCCATGAACAAATTATTTTTGCATACCAAATTTCAGCTTAATCGGATTAGGCGTATCGTCGACATACACACAACACACAGACAGACTTCTGAAAATGGAAATGGTCTTAACCATCTTGGAAGCTCAAAATAGATATTACCATCATCTGGAAAAATAATTGCGCGTTCACAATACTTTACCTACTGGTCGGTTGGCGGACCAGGACAGTAAAAATATGTACATAAATTATTAAATGGCCTTTAGGAGCCACTTTTATGTTGTCCGAGTGGCTTAAAACGGCAGAGACGCCTGCGCTTGTCGGATTTTAAGGCTAAAGAATTTGATTTTTTATGGCCCAGATACAAAAACCGATCTTCTATAATATCAATACACATAAGTTTTACGATTCGCATAGATTACCCTACCCATCCTTAGTATAAATTACGATCGTGTTTGTATTATAAACGCAACATAATTGCGTAGCAATTAGTTTCCAGTGATTTCCTGAGACTAAAACCCATATGTCGCTGTGACGTAGTAAGGGGCGAGCAGTGTTTCATCAAGGATGTGGAAATGAAAGCAATCTCCCGCGGTTTACCGTATCTGCCTCGAATCATTAATTTAAATTAACTCAATCTCTAACAAAGCTTGCGTGAAGTTGAAGTATTAGCTATGTGTACGGAGAGAAAGAGTAATGATATGGGGGGAAACAATGTAGAGAGAAAGGAATATGTATATTATTTGGGCCTATGAGTCGGGAAAGAAATGGCGGAGAAATTCGTTTTATTTAAAACTTAATATTACAGACAAAAATGTCACTATAAAATCTCGTTGTTTTTATTAAGATTGCCGGTTTAATTTGGTATTTACATCACTCAAATTAATCTTCTCTTCTATTTATTTAATCTCTATTTGAATCAAATCCTATATTCGACGACACTGTTAACATTTCAACAACCTGTGGGCGACTTACATCAATGTAGTGAAGGAAAAAAAACCCTTCGCCGCTGCTGCACCCCTGAATACCGGTTGAATTTCACCCCGCGCAGCGTGCAGCTATACAGCCGATTTTTGTAAAATTTTCTGTATATATTATAATTAACATATATTGCTGCAATTATTATAATTTTACCTGATAACGAATTTTCTAAATGATGGGTATTGTAAGTGTAATTTATGCATATTAAATGTGTGTATTACAAGCCATTGGCACAAAATATTAATGTGTATCTGAGACCCATTTCCTCTTCCCAAATATCGAAATTAAGTATATAATGAGAGAAACATATAAGTGGTGATTTTATTTTCTGAATAATCCTCGATAAATAACCTACATAACAAAAAATGAATTAAAGGTTAAGTGGCAGACGATGGCGGACTACTCGATCTCAAGCTTTTCAAGTCTAAAAATCTTTTTCCACGCCATACTATTGGTTTATGTTACCTCTTGGTAATTAGTTGCTACTCAATGAGAAGCAAAAATACTCTTATTTATTATGTTGAGAGGAGCTATATGATCTATATTCGATTGCGAATGAGCACCCGAATGCTGTCGCCGAACGGAGAGAGCGGCAGTCAACTTATTACGACGATGGCACTAAATATTAACGAGTTTAATAAAAACAACGTACACCTACTTAAATGGCCGTTTAATTTAAAATAAGCAATTGCTCTTAAACTGACCTATTCGTGAGGTTAGCGGTCGAACCTTTGGTTAGCGGTCGAACCTTTCATTAGCGGTCGAACCTTTGGTTAGGGTAGCACGACAGAACGAGCTTGTCCACATCAGGAACCAACCCGGGAGGAAAAAAAGGCTGTGGGAATGTCTAGGAACCGGCACACAATAAAAAGGAATTTGGATCGCAATCCATAGACAAAGATGAGGAGATTAGCCCGAGATCTGCAAATAAGTCGCTCAACAGTACAACGTATTATTATGTCTGACCTCAATTTGATGGCGTACAAACAGAAAAAAACGCGTCTAAACCAGGACAAAAATAAAAGTTCGAATCAAAGGACTTCGTTTTTTTAAACGACACACCACTGATGATTTATTTTTCGATTGAAAAATCCTATAACCACCATAATGACAAAAAAATTACTGCTAGTCGTCCAAAATCTGCTGCAGTTGTTGGTCATCGCCATAATGCTAAAACTGTTATGGTTTGCGGTGACATTTATGTTACAGGCGAAATTCTTCTTGTTTTTTTTTTAATAAGAATAAGTAAAGAAGTGTACCAACGAAATATTTTGGAAGCTGTGGTTGTTTCTTGAAGCCAGTAACATTTGGGCAACCAGCTTTAGATATTTCAAGAATTATCTGCGCCAGTTCACAGGCCTTAAGTGTTGATGCAAAGACAATGTTCTTGATTTTATCAGCTCTTACATTTTCTCAGTCATTCCTCTCTATTTGCCCGACCTGAATCCGATGGACTACAGTGTATAGTCAAAGGCAACATTCGACACCACGCGACACAATGAGTCATAATTAGCACTTACCCAGGAATGGAATAAAACGACGGTGGAGGATTTTTTGTATATTGGAATATTGTGGAGAAGGTATGGAAATTAGTTAAACATTTGTCGCTCTACATCATGGGCAAAGGAGTGCGGACTAAGCAAAGTTTCTACGTCAGAAATAGTTCTTTTAGAATTATTTATATTACAATGTACATAAGCTAATCCCATTACAGTAAAAATGTTCGCAAAATGGTTTGTCAACATTATTTTGGGCTATCCTGCAAGTATTATTGCAAGAAATGAGATTTCGTACTGTAATTCAATTGGATACGCCCACAACACAAACCTTACATAATTTACGAACCTTAACTGTATGAAACAATCGACTCGCACAAAATAAACGCGCTGCGCGCCATATCATGCGAGATAATTTGTCACAAAACATTTGCTCATACCCTCGAGTTGTTTTATCACAGTCGAATCAGACCAATTTATCTGCGCTCCGCCATTAAAACGAGCGGCCAGACTAAACGAATACGCGAAATTTAATCGCAAATGAATCGAAATAAATGTGTGATTAAATTGTCGATATTCGAAATTAATCAATGCAGATACGAGGATATTTGCATTTATTAAGACCGTATATATATGTATATATATATATATATATATATATATATATATATATATATATATATATATATAAATATATATATATATATATATATATATATATATATATATATATATATATATATATATATATATATATATATATATATATATATATATATATATATATATATATATATATATATATATATATATATATATATATATATATATATATATATATATATATATATATATATATATATATATATATATATATATATATATATATATATATATATATATATATATATAGAATTGATTAGAGGGATGATTATGAAGAAAATAATAATAAAAGCCACTTACATACATAGTACATAGTGGAGAAATACATACACTAATTCAAACAAGGGACCCCTTTCTCCACCCACTATGTACTATGTATGTAAGTGGCTTCTATTATTATTTTCTTCATAATCATCCCTCTAATCAATTCTATAAAGAATATACACAAAAAACTATCAAATATTTTAAATATATATATATATATATATATAT